>CAUYLG010028704.1:0-53677 GCA_963573385.1 Cacajao melanocephalus
GACCGCAAACAACAGAGACATAGAATAATAATGGCTTCTCTCTTTCCCTCCCTCCCTCCCTCCCTTCATTTCTTTTTTCTTTCTTTCCTTTCTGTCACCCAGGCTGGAATGCAGTGGTGCGATCTCAGCTCACTGCAACCTCCACCCCTTCCCCAGGTTCAAGTGATTTTCTTGCCTCAGCCTCCCAAGTAGCTAGGATTACAGGCACCTGCCACCATGCCTGGCTGAATTTTGTGTTTTTTTGTAGAGATGGGGTTTTGCCATGTTGCCAGGCTGGTCTCCATCTCCTGAGCTCAAAGTGATCCTCCCACCTCAACTTCTCAAAGTGCTGGGATTACAGGCATGAGCCACCACACATGGCCTTGAAATCTGTGTCTTTAAAAAAGGCTCGTTGTTCCTAGCTCTCTTGCCAGGCCCTTGAACTAAGAAGTGAAGTGTTGGATTTGCCCCGAGTGCTGTTCGTGTCTTTATGACACATTTAATCAGAAATCTCAAGGTCAGGCAAACATTCTAGGAACTTTCTTGGAGTTCAGCATACTGCCTCAGAGAAGGAAGTTGGTATTTGGGGGTAGGGTGTGGGAGGATGAGAATAGAGATTAAAATTGTTTTGAGAAATAACTCACCAGAAAGTGGTTTCGGGTAGTTTTTATTTATTAGTTATAAATACTGAAAATGTCATCTGCCTTGTAAGAAGGAAGACTTACAGCTCCTTGGAGCTTTTTTAGTTGAGCTCACCACTGAAAGGATCCCTCTTAGGCAGAATTGCTCATAAGTTATGTGTTTTGTTTCTGCTTGGTCGCTTCCACTGTTGGTGAAGTCATCACCTAATGCTGCCACTCATTCTCTCTTTTGTTTTTTTGAGACAGAGTCTGGAGTGCAGTGGCACTGGGGCACCGGAGTGCAACCTCCGCCTCCTGGGCTCAAGTGATCCTCCCACCTTAGCCTCCCTAGTAGCTGGGACTATGTTGTCATGCACCACCACACCTGGCTAATCTGTTCTCTTTTCTTTTCTTTTCTTTTTTTTTTTGAGATAGAGTCTTGCTCTGTCACTAGACTGGAGTGCAATGGTGCAGTCTTGGCTCACCGCAACCTTGCCTCTCGGGTTCAAGCGATTCTCCTGTCTCAGCCTCCTGAGTAGCTGGGATTACAGGCACCCACCACCATGCCCACCTAATTTTTGTATTTTTTAGTAGAGACAGGGTTTCACCATATTGGCCAGGATGGTCTCCATCTTTTGACCTCGTGATCTGCCCATCTCAGGCTCCCAAAGTGCTGGGATCACAGGCATGAGCCACCGTGACCAGCCACTGTTCTCTTTTTATGCCCCTGGGTGGATGTTAAATGCATTCTTTACCTGGAACTGCTGTCTACTTCCTTCCACCCATTGTTCAGAGGTCTGTGGTCTGGAGCCACTCAGACCAGCTCCACTCCCAAGTGGAAGGCGGAAGGCTTTGTTCCCCTACTGGGAGATGACCCTGCGTGTCCCTGAAACATTCCTTCTCCCATCACTCATCCCCATTCCTCCAGGGGACTCTCTGGGTAGGGTCCCCGGCCCTCCCCTCCCTGCCCTCCACGGAGCAGCTCAGGGTGCTCATGGGTATGTCTCTCCCGGTGCTGCTGGCCTTTGCTGTTCTGTTTTCCCTTTGAGCCTGCCTGACTTCTCATGGAACCCTGTTAGTGCCGTTCTTGTTCTCTTGGACTCTGTTAGCCTCTCTTGGCTCTGGCTGCCTCCACTTCTTGTGTGGACGTTTTTGAATTCGCCTTCCAGTGAGGTGCCTGCTGTTGGTATCTCCCACCTCCTCTTCAGTTCTTCTGCCACCGTGTGCCTGGCTGGTTGAGACCCACACGTCAGCTTGCTTGTCCTGCCCCTCCCAGAAATCCCTGGAGCTTCCTGCAGTATCGCCCATGGGGTGAGCCCTCACCTTGGGGTGTGTGTGGCAAGTGAGGCCGTTCCCTGTGCACCTGAGAGCTGCCGGCCTTTGCAGCCTGGCTGCTGCTACTTACCTTGGCTTCACTCCTGAAAAGACAGGACAGTTTCTTTCCTTTCCCACAGAGAACTGCATTCCTTTGCAATGTTCTGGAACTCCCCACCCCCGCTCCACGTAGCCAGCCTTTTCTATCACCATTTCCAATTTGGTTTTGTGTGCCATTTCCAATTTGGTTTTGAGGAGGGCTCCGTTAGCATTGCTTTGCCGTTCCCATTCCCACTGATGCGTGGGATCACACACCGTTACTTAGATGTCTGTTCCTCCTGCTCTTGGGGGCAAAGAAAGCTGTGAGTGTTCATTTGGTCTCCCGCATGAGGGCGCTGGGCTCCGTGCAATCACTGGAGCTGGGAAAATTGCCGTCATCTGGGCTGTTTGCTTGCTTGTGTGAAGGAAAACCACCCTTGCCTGTAGGGCTTTGTGATGAAGTCCACAGCTCGGGCTTGAGAAGCTCCTCAAGTGCTAGGATAATTTTGTGTGTAATAAAGTTTCTGGGAAAGGTGTGATCCCCTCTCAGCAGAACCACTCTGGGAGTGGGCTTTATGCCTCTCGGCAGCCGGGAGCTCCCCAGCGCCACCCGGCAGTGCCTGCCCCGAGGACACGCAGTCTCTATGAACATGTCATCATGCCGCTCATCTGGGGAGACAGTCTGTTGCATACCACAGGCCGTTTTTGTAATATGCACCTTTATATGTTTGGCTTGAGGTTGGAGGTAGAAGGGGGTGTCTTGCTAAGAAGGGAGTTTCCAGGAGTCGGAATTTACGTGTTACTTCCTGTGTCCTCGGAATCTGTTTTATGCTGGAAATTGGCACTTTATAGGCATACCGAATTCTCCACCATGCGTACCTTTTTGCCTCCAGTTCTGAGGTAGAGGCCTGCTGCCATTCACTCGGCCATGGATTGGGAAGTGACAGTTTGTATTAGCTGGGTCAGTTTCAGATACAAGGGGCTGCCCAAGATTATTTACAGTCCAGGATGGCCGGGCCAAAACAAGTGACAAAGTCATCATGGAAAACGATTACTGTTTCACATTCCTAGAGGAAGTAGGCAGCCTTACAGAGTATTCTCATATGGGCCTGTGAGAGTGAGTGGTGTTGTGGAAACACTCTAAACTTTGGTCAGCTGTAGCTGGTTCCCTGCTGAGGAGGCTGGGTGGATGTTGCACTGGACTGAGCATTTGTAAGAATGGGGCGCGCTGGTCACTTGCCCTCCTTTTGGTGGGGACTCCTCCGTCTTGGCTCTTGTCTCCTGAGGTCTGAGCCCATCCTCTTCTGGCTTCCCCGTGTATCCTTCTGCCTTCCTCTGCCCAGAGACCCATTTTGGTAGCTTCCTGTTCATCACTCAGGCCCCTTCCTGATTTGGAGGTAAGGCTAGGCAGTGTATCATGGTGTCATCATGGGTGCTTTTCAGAGTCCTCAGGGCAGGGTCTGCTAGGGCGTGGTGGGAGTCACCAGGTCTGGGGGCTCCCATTTGTGCTGTCTTTGTGACCGCACAGTCCCCAGAGCCCTTTCTCCATTTCTGCCTCCCCTCCACCCCTCCCCTGGGATTTACAACTGAGGCTGGCACCAGCCATGCTTGGCTACATTATGGGGTAACTAAGCTTTTGTGAGCCATCTGGGGAGCTTGGTACTGATTTGCATCTGGCACATGTTTTCCCCTAGAAACCAGAGTCCAAACCAGCAGCCTTTGGAATGTGGCCCGCTCGGTTGAGGTTGCAAACTGGCTGTGTTTGTGATTTTGCTCCCGGGGGTAGGGAAGGCTATAACCTGGGCAGCAGATGAGTCATTCATTTGCTTGTGTCTGAAGAGGTCAGGTGATCTGTTTTTATTAGCTGAGCTTTGTGGGACTCAGTCTTTGTATGAGTACTTGTGGTGGTAGTAATGAAAGAAAGCACTTCATTTCTTTCCCTCTCCGGGAGGAAGAATGTGTACTGACCTATATGATACGTGTTTTTTCTACGTGTGTTACCTACGTATGTAGAATTAGCTTACCAAGGGAAGCAGCATACAGCAAGACTCCTGAGGTTCTAAGTATGTTTCTCAGGTGATTGTGGGATTGTTTTTTTTCTCTCAAACTTGGGCCAAGTATCAATTGCGGCAAAAGTTAGTTCAACCCTACTGAGATGCCTGTTGGAGGTTGACCCTCATACCACCATCCTGTATGTGTAGTCTGATGTAATCTCTTGTTTCCTAGCTGAATAGTTGGGTTAGAAGTGAGGTGCGAGTCTGAGGATTCCCCCCGCCATTTTTTGGTTCTGAAATCAAGGGCCTGTTTTAAGAAACATAGGCACTCTCAAGGCAGTTTATAAAATATTTTTAGGGCTGAGTATGGTGGCTCACTACTGGAGTGCCGTGGTGAGATCTTGGCTCACTGCAATCTCTGCCTCCTGGCCTCAAGCTGTTCTCCCACTAGCCTCTTGAGGAGCTGGGATTACAGGTGTGTGCCACCATGCCTAGCTAATTTTTTGTGGAGATGAGATTTTGCCATGTTGCCTGGGCTGGTCTTGAATTCCCGGACTCAAGTGATCCTCCACCTCTGGTCTCTCAAAGTGCTGGGATTACAGGTGTAAGCCACTGCAGCTGGTCATTGTTTTATGTAATAGGATATGAGTCTTGTTTTTTTTTCTTGCTACAGGTTTTCTTTTTTTCTTTTTAACGCTTCATTCTACAGCTGTTATTCATTCTACAGAAATCAAAATCTTCCCTGTATTTGAATTTGTCAGTCTTTTCTCCTGTGGTTTCTTTTGTTACTTATAAAAACATTTTCAGGTTATGGGGATTTAAAGTTCTCGTACTCCCTGATACTGTTTAAAGGTAGTTGGAGAGGATGAAAGTGAACCAGATAAATGACTCTCTTCCAGCCCCGGTGACTGTGACAAGCCAGCTTGTTGACTGGGACAGGTGTGCATCTGTGTGGCTGGTGTCCCATACAGCTGGGTGAGGGACCGAGTGGGGATGGCCAGCTCAAGGCCAGGTCTGGCCCTCAGCCCTGGGGAAATGAGTCAGGTGGATCTGGTTTGCTGCAAAACGGGCCCCCTCCTCACATTGGTTTTCTTTTTAGCTGTAGCCAGCCCGGTCCTTGGGCTGAAAGAATGCAGCAGAGGCTCGGCAGTGTGGTGCCAGAATGTGAAGACGGCGTCTGACTGCGGGGCGGTGAAGCATTGCTTGCAGACTGTTTGGAACAAGCCGACAGTGGTGAGTGCCCGCTGCCCTGCAGTCCCAGCCCCAGCACTCCTCTGGGGTCCTGTTACAGCAGCTGTAATTCACTGCTATATTGACAGGGCACTTTCTCTTGCCTGGTTTTATTTGCTTCTCACTGTGACCCTGTGTGGGAGGCAGGACCTATTGGTGAGTGTACCCATTTTCCAGCTGAGGAGATGGAGGCTCAGAGAGGTTAAGGTTTCACTCCCCTGAGGCTGCCTGGTTGCTGTGGCAGACAGGATGAGGTCCTCTGTACCTGGTGCTCTGTATGCCCCACGCTGCCTCCCAGGCCTCTGTGCAGATCCCACTTCTCACCCTAGACGAGAGACCAGTGGGTTGGCAGTGCCCATTCCCAGCACTGGGCACATGGGCACGGCCCTGTCCTTGGTCACTCCAAAAAGTACATGATGAGCTTTTCAGGCACTTTCTGCCTATTTGATATTTTGTTCTCACTCCTCTCAAACAGGCAAACCGCTGATTGAGATCCTGGAGCGCGGTTGCCGTTTAAAATGGATTTCCAGCTGTAACTACACTGGAGAAGCTAGCACTGATTTTTCACCTAAATGATGCGAAATATAGCATATTAATGTGGGGCATGGTCTAAGGTGACAAGCCATGGGTGCGTTCCTCATGGTCCCGAGCCCTCTCAGGAGATGCCCTGCTGACTGTGCCAGCTGAACGCAGAGCTGCTGCCCTGGGCTCACTCGGGGCCGTGCTGGCCATCATATGGTACGGGCTATGTTTGAGCAGACTTTGAGTTCTAAAAAACTTGTCAGTGGCTGCTAGTGCTCCTGCAGTAAGGGAAGAAAACTTAGCACCTTTTTTTTTTTTTGAGATGGAGTTTTGCTATCTTGTGGCCCAGGCTGGAGTGCAATGGTACGATCTTGGCTCACTGCAACCTCCGCCTCTGGGTTCAAGCGATTCTTCTGCCTCAGCTTCCTGAGTAGCTGGGATTACAGGCGTGTGCCACCATGCCTGGCTAATTTTGTATTTTTAGTAGAGACAGGGTTTCTCCTTGTTGGTCAGGCTGGTCTCATCAAACTCTCGACCTCAGCTTTCCAAAGTGCTGGGATTACAGATGTAAGTCACTGCACCTGGCAGCACCATTCTTTTAGAAACAGTTTGTGAATTATTCGCTGGAAAGCTGCCTTCTATGGTTATACTTGCCTTTTATTTTGGAGACAGGGTCTGGGTCTGTTGCCTAGGCTGGAGTGCAGTGGTGCAGTCATGGCTCACTGCAGCCTCAACCGCCTGGGCTCAAGCGATCCTCCCGCTTCAGCTTCCTGAGTAACTGGAACCACAGATGTGCACCAGCATGCCCGGCTCATTTTTGTATTTTTTGTAGAGATAGGGTTTTTACCATGTTGTCCAGGCTGGTCTTGAACTCTTGGGCTAAGGTCATCCGCCTGCCTCTCATAGTGCTGTGATTACAGGTGTGGGCTACCACCACGGGCCTGAAACTACTTTCAGATTTGGTTTCTAATTTGCCTTCAGTCTTGTTTTTAATACTACATCCTGTTTCCAGGTTTAATGTGTGTCCAGTGAGGACTTGAAAACTTCCTTGATTGGCCGGTCTTGTCATGGCCCAGCCCTCTCTTGCTGTGGCTCTATGCACAGTACCTTTAACCTTCTGTGTCCACAGATGCTGAGGGCCGTCTGGGGAACTTGAGCATCCTGGGATTTGGGTGCCCACGAGGGTCCTGGAGTTGATACCCACTTAGATACCAAAGGACGACTGTATTAGCCTGACTGGGTTCAAATTGGTTTCTCTTTTTTTTTTTTTTTCTTTTTTTTGATCCACCGCTAAGAGTCATATGCAAATACACACTCCTGGGTGGAGGATTTCTTTTTTTCCCTAGAAACAGAGTTTCACCATATTGGTCAGGCTGGTCTCGAACTCCTAACCTTAGGTGATCCACTCGCCTCAGCCTCCCAAAGTGCTGGGATTACAGGCGTGAGCCACCGCACCTGGCCCTCAAATTGGTTTCTCTAAATGCAGCTAAGTTCATAGGTATTCCTCGGTCTCACCCAGGCAGGTTAGTTTCTTCTCCATGGGTAGAAGGTCAGTTGACTTCAAGAAGAGAGCCTGGGCATTCTTCCCCAAGAGCTGCAGGAACCAACTAGAATCTCCATGACCTCTGGGCCAGTGGGGGTCTTGGTGCCCAGGCTTATCAGAAGATTGGCTTTGGAGTGGCCTCCTTAACATGCCTGGGAGGCAGAGGAAGGTGAAAGGTTCAGTGTGAGTGTGTCTTCAGAAGTGGGTGGGGCCTTTGTTTCTCTGTCCCACCTACCTGTCTGCTGTACTGATGTGACTCTGATTTTACCTGAGCCTCACTTTCCTCAGAGGTGTTGTGAGCATGATGTGAAATTGACCTGTGCCACGTGGGGTGCTGTGTGAGCATGAGCAAAGGTTCCGTATCCTGTAAATCACAGTGTTTTGTAGTGAGTCACACCCTTTCCTTCCCTGCAGTGTCCCAGCGCTGCTCATGCAGGGTGGAGAGCCAGGATGTAACTGGGGAGCGTGGTCATGATGGTATCCCTGGTTAGATAGAATACGGAAAAGGCCCCCCCAGGGGGTTCCAGCTGTGTGGGGTGTGAATTTGTGTACTACATATACAAATTTCTTGTGTTATTTCTCTTAGAAATCCCTTCCCTGCGACATATGCAAAGATGTTGTCACTGCTGCCGGTGATATGCTGAAAGACAATGCCACCGAGGTGAGCAGCCCAGAGTGGGTATGGGGCCTGGGCTGCAGGCACATGCACTGGTTCTTAAGAGAGCTGTGATTCCGGTGTCTAAAGAGCAATGGTGTAGGCGTGCGGGTGGCAGATGTCTTCTACAAAGGAACAAGAAGAACAGATTTCAGGCTGTATGAGCCATATACCATCCCTGTCACACATTCTCTTTTTTAAAATGCTTTAAGAATGTAAAAACCATTCAGAGTTCTGGGTTGTACAAAAATAATCCGAAGGGCCTACTTTGCTGACACTGGGACTGAATGCCCAGTTAATTGAGGTGTCATATTGCTGTCACCAATGTCTAGGTCCAGTTTGGCCATCTCTGCTTAGAATTCCCCTGCCTGGGAGACAGCAGGTCCGAGGACCTTCATTTTGAATGTCATGTCTGCTTTTGCCTGATTGATTGATAGAGCCACAGCTAACCATGGCCACGTCCTTTTCCCAGAGGGCTGGTTGTTTTCCAGGCTTGGTTTTTCTGGTAGCTGTCGAGGGCCTCTTGCCTTCAGCCCATTTATTTCCAGGGAGGAAAGCCCATCCTGATTCTCACCCTGGTGTCCTCTCGTAGGAGGAGATCCTTGTTTACTTGGAGAAGGCCTGCGACTGGCTTCCTAAACCCAACATGTCTGCTTCGTGCAAGGAGATTGTGGACTCCTACCTCCCTGTCATCCTGGACATCATTAAAGGAGAAATGGTAAGTGATGGGGGAATAGGCTTTTCCCTGAAGATGTTTCTGGGGCCCAGGGGAGGCGGTAGCCCAGAGTAGATTGATTAAAATGGAAAGTCTGTTCACAGCTCTGGAATTCCTCAACAGCATTTTGCTACAGTTTGATATCCAGAATAGCTTTGGCACAGCAGGCCATTCTGGGTGTAACTTGCCCTGGGGTTAGCGAGGGTGCGGCTGCTGGGGATTGGTCAGACTGCTGCAGGAATGTAACCCGACACAACCTTCAGAGCTGTGAGTTGTATCGATCATGTCCTATCTTTAACTGACCCTTGTGAGCAAGCACAAAACTTCACTTCTGTGAATTTATTTCCGTGAACTTGTAATTAAGGAATAATTCAGGGAATGTACTTGGGTGTTCAGCTACAAAGATGCTCATCTTTCATTCATCAAATATGTATTATACACAGACCCTGTGCCACCTACTGGGTTTTCAGCAAAGAACATGGAGCTGGCTTTGTGGAATTTGGAAAGGCCTTGACAAAGAAGAGGTGTTTAAGTAACTGAAGAGGGGCAGTGGGGCAGGACTGTCCCACGACAGGACCAAGGTTTTGATGAGGAAGGCAGGGGTTATGTGGCAAGGCCTTCTAGGCCATCTTCAAGGATTGCAGGTGCGGTCCTTGGAGTGCCATGATTGGAAGGGGGTTTCAGAGGGTTTGGTCTGGGTCTAGGTCCCAGTGATGGGGAGCCGCAAGCGGGGAAGGCTTCAGGACCCTCAGGAGGCTGTTGCCTTGTGAGTGAGATGAGATGTGGACAGAGGAAGTGGCAGATGCAAATTCCCTTTTGGAGGATTAAATGGACTGGACTTGCTCATGAGGGGGATGTATAAGAGAGGAAGAGCTCCAAATGTCTCCTGGGTTTCTGTGAAGATGAAGGTGGGTTAGTTGCTAAAATGGAGCTGGTTGGGCAGGATAAAATGAGGGGTAAGTTTGAGATGTCTGTGGGGTGGGCCTGGGTACAAAAGTCCAGGTAAGCACTTGAGAGCCATCAGCATATGGAAGGTGTTGAAAATCATTGTGTCAGCTTATTTTGTGGGGAAGTGGCTTAGAATTACTGTCTTCCTCTAACCAGAAGCTCCTGTTCCTTTATTTTTTATTTTATTATTTTTTTGAGATGGAGTCTCACTGCATTGCCCAGGCTGGAGTGCAATGGCACAATCTCAGCTCACCACAACCTCTCCCTCCCAGGTTAAAGCGATTCTCCTGCCTCAGACTCCCAAGTAGCTGGGGGTCACAGGCAGGCACCTGTCATCATGCCGAGCTACTATTTGTGTTTTTGTAGAGACAGGGTTTCACCATGTTGGCCAGGCTGGTCTTGAACTCCTGACCTCAGGCGATCTACCCACGTCGGCCTCCCAACGTGCTGGGATTATAGGTGTGAGCCACGGCACCTGGCCTCCTATTCCTTTAAAGAACAGCTGAGGGGAGTTAGAGGTAACATTCAGGAAGCCTGTGTTAGTCCATTTTCATGCTGCTAATAAAGGCATAGCTGAGACTGTGTAATTTATAAAAAAAAAAAGAAAAGGTTTAATGACTCACAGTTGCACATGGCTGGGGAGGCCTCACAATCTTGGCGGAAGGTGAAGGAGGAGCAAAGCCACATCTCACATGGCAGCAGGGAAGAGAGTGTGTGCAGGGGAGCTGCCCTTTATAAAACCATCAGCTCTCATGAGACTTACTAAACAGCATGGGAAGACCCGCCCCTGTGATTCAGTTACCTCCTACTGGGTCTCTCCCACAACAAGTGGAGATTATGGGAGCTACAGTTCAAGATGAGATTTGGGTGGGGACACAGCCAAACTGTGTCATTGCCCAACAGGATAATTGACGAAGCTTAGGGGCTGCTGTGTGGTTAGGCACTCGGATTGGGTAATTTTGACATTCTCGGGTATGTGAGCAGTTTGAATTTAGACAGCAGGTTTGTGATTCTTTTAAGAGATTTAAAGAGAGGGACTAATCAGAGGCACCAGATGGCCTGTCTTGTTTCCCCCTGGGGAGAGGAATTTCAGTGGGGTTTCTTTCCTTCCCACCAGAGCCGTCCCGGGGAGGTGTGCTCTGCTCTCAGCCTCTGCGAGTCTCTCCAGAAGCACCTGGCAGAGCTGAATCACCAGAAGCAGCTGGAGTCCAATAAGGTCCCAGAGCTGGACATGAGTGAGCTGGTGGCCCCCTTCATGGCCAACATCCCTCTCCTCCTCTACCCTCAGGACGGGCCCCGCAGCAAGCCCCAGCCAAAGGTAAGACAACGGGCTGCCCACTGAGGGCCCCATTTTTGGTTGCACTGGAGATGAGAGACAAAAGGGGCAAAGAGTGCACCTGCGGTTCTTAAATGGTCTTATCCCTGTGCTTGACTCTGCAGTTACATGAGCCAGCCTTTAAATGCTTGTACCATGAAGTTTCTAAAGAATAGGATGTTTAAAATATGCAAAGATGAACCCCCTTTTAAAAAATTGTACTTCTTTTATTTTTGAGACAGGGTCTTGTTCTGTCACCCAAGCTGGAGTGCAGTGGTGTGATCATGGTTCACTGCAGCCTCCACCTCTGAGGCTTAAGTGATCTTCTCACCTTAGCCTCCTAAGTAGCTGGGAGTACAGACACACACCACCACACCTGGCTAATTTTTGTATTTTTTGTTTTGCCATGTTGTCCAGGCTGATCTCAAACTCCTGGGTTCAAGCAATCTGCCTGCCTCGGCCTCCCAAAGTGCTGGGATTACCGGTGTGAGCCACTGTGCCTGGCCAACCTTTTTATACTAAACCCCCTTTTTATACCATACTGTTACTGTAATGAACACTCAATTGATTTTAAATAATCAGTAATTTGAGAGCCGGTAAAGCACCTTAGGAACCGGTCAGTAAGCGCCCTCTAATGCTGCAGCCCTGAGTGTGTAAGGACGTTTTCCTAGGAATTTGAGTCCTCTTAGGTTGCTGACCTAACTGCTTCTCCTATAGGTTGATGGGGACGTTTGCCAGGACTGCATTCAGATGGTGACTGACATCCAGACTGCTGTACGGACCAACTCCACCTTTGTCCAGGCCTTGGTGGAGCATGCCAAGGAGCAGTGTGACCGCCTGGGCCCTGGCATGGCCGACATGGTGAGCCTTGTGTCCTTGTGCATTGAGGTTGCCCTGGGCCTGGGAGCTGGGTTCTGGAGGCTGGAGTAGGGTGTTCAGATAGCACGCTTTTCTGTTTTCTCAGAAAGCAGCTTGAATAGTAGAGACTTGAATCTATTTTGGTCAGTGGAATCTGGATATGAAACAAAACTGGGGACAAAAAGTAGGAGACCATTTCTGGGAAGATTTTCTTTCCTGTGAGGCACCCTGTGTATTAGGAACCCTGTAGAAACACTTTTTACTCCCTTTTTTTTTTGTTTGGGAGAGTGTCTGTCGCCCAGGCTGGAGTGCAGTGGCACGATCTCAGCTCACTGCAACCTCCGCCTCCCGGGTTCAAGTGATTCTTTTGCCTCAGCCTCCCGAGTAGCTGGGATTACAGGTGCATGCCACTACGCCCAGCTAATGTTTGTATTTTTAGTAGAGATGGAGTTTCACTGTGTTGCCCAGCCTGGTCTCGAACTCCTGACCTCAAGTGATCTGCACACCTTGGCTTCACAAAGTGCTGGGATTACAGGCGTGAGTCACTGCGCCTGGCTTTATGTGACACCTCAGAATTCCAGCTGAGCTTCTGCAGCAAGCATGGTCGCTGACCATGGTTCCCTTGGAAGCCTCCCTTAGTCCTCTGGGCTCAGAAACTCATTTTGTTGGCCCTGTAGGTAGATGGTTTCATTCTGGGTCCCTATTCCAGCATTATTAATCACACTCAGATGAGGGTGTAAAACCAAAATGCTATTTTTAGTACCTGACAACTGAAGAAACCTGCTAGACCGGCAGGTGGGAAGCTGTTTGTAATCACTCTATCCTTTGGGATCTAGAAAGGCTTTTTGGGTGAGAGTGGCTGGCTCTAGGAGATGAGGCTTTCTCTCTCCTCTTTTTCTCTTGAGACAGTGTTTAGCTCTGTCGCCCAGGCTGGAGTGCAGTGGGACAGTCATAGCTCACTGCAGCCTTTACCTCCTGGGCTCAAGCAGTCCTCTCCATAGCCTCCCAGGTAGCTGGGGTTACAGGAGTGAGCCACCACACCCAACTGAGGGTTTCTCTCTGACTTATTCGCCATTAGGAATGTCAGTCAGGTTAACATTCATTGATTTTGAAAGCCTAGGAATCCTGTAGCCTCATTTTAAGTGTCTTTGCATAACACCATTTAAGTAGGTTTCCCAACCGAACCCTCGTAAGAGGCTATATCATACTACCTTTGGTCCTCTCTCTGTAGAAGCTCCCCAGATACAGCAAGTAATTCTGCAGAGTCTATGGGAAGTCTCTAGATAGTCTGAAAATAGGCAGTTAAAAATCATTATAACTTGACTCTACTGGATTTAAGCTTTACAATGCCATCTGGGATTGTATTGTGTAAACAGTTTTGAAAGGTAATCTCTAGTTCCTAAGCGGTGTATCTCCTAGCTGCCTTCTTTCCAAATTGCCACTGAATAGTTGCTGTATGATCCTGGGGCAAGTGGGGTTAGAAGATAAAGGAGACAGGAGGATGGAATCTTTAAGGTCTCTTAAGACGCATTTTCAAAATGTCTTTTGCACACATTTTCTATAAATGATAGAATAACCAAATTGTCATTTTCATCTTATTAAAACTGGCCCCGAGCAGACATTTATCAAATTCTACTTTAGAAACTTGCTTGATGGTCACCAGTTGCCACTGTTGGAAATGCTGGGGTTTTTTTGGCTGGTTGGTTTTTGGTGCATTGTTGCAGTGATATGTTTAACTAGCAGCGTGTTTCTCTCTCCTCAGTGCAAGAACTATATCAGCCAGTATTCCGAAATTGCCATCCAGATGATGATGCACATGGTAGGTGGCATGGAGGCCCCTCGTTGGCATTTTTCTTTGGTTTTCTAAGTTCGTCATTTTGGAATTTTGAATATTAGATGGTTTAGTTTTCCTTTTTTAACTTCAGAGTACTGAATTGGGTCAAATGGAACCCTCTGGCTAGGGGACTCTCCACTTGCGATCTCAGCACCTCCCCGTCACAGGAGAGGCTGAAGTGTCTTGATCCTCGGCACTGCCCTGGTGGCTTCCTGGCATTTTGTTAGTCTCTGCCCATTCAGGCCAGTCAGCAGGTTTCTAGGTCTTGCTGTAACCCTGGGATCTGTAGAAGTCAAGTGCTCAACTAAGCCCGGCCTGAGAATGGCTGCATTGCCACCTGAATGGGGGGAATACTGCCTCCCAGAGTCTGTCCTGTGCGTTGCAGCAGGGTCCGCTGAAGCTGCTGCTTGAGCTGGTAATTCCTGCACTGGCTTTGGAGGCTTTCAGGTGGTAGGGGGGGTTCCTTCGTTAGAATCAAGAACATACCCATCTGGGAAGGCACTGCCTCCTTAGATCTGATTGGTGGGGCTGAGGGGTGGGCTGCACCTTTTCCCTCTCTGTCATGCTTTCTGACTACTTGAGATTGACATGCCAGTGTTTGAGTTTGTTCTCTGATCCAGGGGTCAGCAAACTGGCCCATCATCTGTTTTGTACAGAAAGGGTATTTTTTCGGAATACAATGATGCCTGTTTCGTGCTGCAGCAGCACAGTTGAGTAGTTGCAGCCAGATTCGTACGGCCAAGGAGCCTGAAAGATTGACTCTCTCACCTGCTCTAACCACTCAAGCAAGGCACCCAGGAGGAGCAGTTTATTTGGGATTATTACTTACAGGCTACCATGTTCTAAAACAAAGGCAGCTTACAAAGACATGCACCCAGAGTAGGTAAAGATAAGCATTGATGTGACTTAGTCTCCTGAAGTACTTCCTTACAGCTAACTTAAAATATTTTTCTCATTATAAAAGTTATACTGTGTAGAAATGTTCTGAAAAATATGGACAGTACTTCCCACATCAAAAATCATTTGGAGTTTTAAAAAACGTCAGCGAGATCATATAAACTACCTTGTACTTTGTAGTTTGCATTTTTGCCTAAACATAAGTTGGCCATTGAATATTCTTGTACAGATAATTAAGTGCTTGCATAATAATCACTTGTGAACATAGAACAATATTTATATAACTGGTCCCCTGTGGTCGGTTGTCTAGGCTATTTTCAGGTTTGCCTTTGGGAAGATGAATATCCTTATAGCCAGATGCATATATCTGTGCACATCCCTGCCTTTCCCCTTAGTATAGAGAACGAAAGCTGGAACTGCTGAATGGAAGCATGAGGCTTTGGATACATTGTTAAATTGGCCTTCCAGGCTGGCATTGGGTCACCTGCGGTAGATTGCCCAAGATCCCTGACCCCTCAGGGCGTCTATAACACACCCCACTTACTTGGGCAGCCCTGTGTCTTGGTCCGTGGTGCTGCTGGTCACTAACCTGTGGGAAAGCCTCGTGGGCCTGGGGCCAGTGAGGCTCCTGAGGATGGAGACCCTTCATCAGGTGGCGTTTTCTGGGGCCCCTGCTGCACAGTGTTGAGAGTGTGATTTAGTGTGTGAGACCTGGAGATGGTGCACACAGGAGCAGGACGGCCCCCAAGCGCTCTATCCCTGCAGGGCCCTGAACTTTGTCCATGAGACAGCAGGAACAAGGTAGGTTGCTAAGATCTGACTGCAACGGCATTTCCCCTGAACTTCTTGGGGTATCCTTACACCTGGTTAACTGCTTGATGTTGTTTTAATTTTTCTTAACTGTTGTGTCCTTTCCTTTCTCTTATTTTCACCTCCGATTTCCTGTCTTTTTGTTCAACAGCAGGATCAGGTATGTGTCTGGGAATCTGCTTGTAGTAGTGGGCTGCTGCTTCCTCTAGTTACTTTGCTCCTTTTTTTTTTTTTTTTTTTGGTATGGCATAATTAACTCTGACAGATACAAGGAATGGTTATGAGAGGCAGGGTCCCTCTCTGTTGGTTGGGGGGGCGGTCTCATCTCCTCCTGGAGACCAGAACAATGGTCTCCTTTTTGGCCAGAAAACTGAAGCCAACAGAGCCCTGTGTTCTGGTCACAATCTACATACAGCATATATACATGCAGGCCACCAGTGTGACATTGGGGAACCATGGGTGGCCCAGCTTCCTTCAGCATAGGCCGGCTAGGAAGTCCATTGTAGGTCTGGCTTCCCCAGGGCACCTTGTGTCTGTCACAACGCAAGTAGGCATTGCATGTCTTTAGTGCTGTTTTTCGTAACCACAGAAATGCTGCTGCTGCATGAGCAAACATTTGCAGGCAGCCAGCAGGCTGGCTGTTGGATCCAGAGAATTGGAAACAATCTCTTGATTGTGGCTTCTGCCCCTCTGGGTGACAGGGTCTTTTGGGATCTAGAGGCATGTCAAATGGCATGCTGCAGGAACCAAGTACCCCATCCATACTTGCCCTGAGCCAGGGTCCTTTGGGACCGGCCTGAACACTGCCACCTTCTGAGCATCGGCATCCATTCTAGGATTAGCATAGGAGCTTTTTTTGAAGGTATTTTGAAGTCTAATGGGAGAGCACTTTGGTTGAAATACCTGAATTTTCACCTAGGCCACTTCAAGGAGTTACAACAAAGCTGATAGAGGCAGAAGCAGCCCTATACCTCGTGAATCTTGGCCTCTTCTAAAAAGCTTGCTGTATCTTCAGCTGCGTTCCGATTTTTTTTTTTTTCCATTCTTAAGTTGTGCCAGAGATAGGGTACTTGGGATGTACTTTTCAGACTCCCCCAGTCTTATTTAATTATCGAGGCTTCTTGATATTAAAACAAGCTGAGCCATTGTCATGATCCAGCTCTTTTGCCTTAACAGGTCCCATTTTCAGCACTTTTGTTCCTGCTGCTTTAGGGTTTGGTGCTGGAAGGCAAAAATGCAATCAGGCTCAGAGCTAGCTGCTGGTTGCATTGATTTCCATGGTATAAAGAATATATACATTTGTCTCGCTCTTGGCCATCAGAGTGTCATGGTCAGGATGTCTAGACTAGCTAGTGCTCTGTGTTTGGTGTCTAGATGGTGAAAGGGGATCAATCTGGAGATGTGGCTTGAAATGATTCATCCGTTTTGGGGGTTGGGTTTTCATGTGCACTGTGTGCAGTTGTGAACATAGAACGTGGTTTTTAAAAAGCCAGCATTTCCCCTTACTGCATCATTTTAAATGGTCCTGCCACTGAAAGATCTGGTGTGGTTTGATTTCTAACACGTTTAGCTTCGTTAGTTTGCAGTTTACAGGCATGGTAGTTTCCCCCCTAGAAAAAACATAGCTTAGTTCCTACCTAGAGTGGCCTGAAAAACATTCTAGAGAGACCAGGTGTCCTTGGAGGTGCTGAAGGTGCTGGGGAGTCTCCCTTCCTCGTGGTGGCTCTGGATAGAGACTCCATTTGATGTCCCTTAAATGTTTTATGTGGCCTACTCCCCCAGACGTAACTGGCACATATGTACTGCTTCAGACACGAGCCCTTTAACAAAGAATCTGGAATCTGTCCACTTGGGGGGGCGGGGAGAGGGAGGCAGCCTTGACACTAGGCCCAGGGTGCTGTCCAGCTCACTGTCCTCTGGCTGGATGGGACTCTAGGGCAGTGGGCGCAGGCGCCGCTGACTGGTCGTTCTGTGCTCTCTTTAGCAACCCAAGGAGATCTGTGGGCTGGTTGGGTTCTGCGATGAGGTGAAGGAGATGCCCATGCAGACTCTGGTCCCTGCCAAAGTGGCCTCCAAGAATGTCATCCCTGCCCTGGAACTGGTGGAGCCCATTAAGGTACCCGGTGTCACTGTGTGTGCTGGCCAGGGCTGTGTGGTGCCACACCACTCCCTGCTGTCCACTCCGTGCTGTGTCACATCACATTCTACGAGCCACATGTTTCTTTTGATTCCCTGCCTGGCTCCCATGGGTCTTTGAGTTTGTGATCACTGGTTCCATGCTAATGCAGACCCCAACCCTGAGTTCTCTCGGAAACATTTTATGTTTGTGGTTGTCAACCCTAGTGTTTATGGGATCAAGTCTGCGTATTTTCAGCGTGCCATTCACCGGTGACTTTGCAGTGTCTGGCTCCAGCTTGACTTTCTCACATGTGCTGTCTGGGTCCTTTCCCTGACAGACTGGATGTCCCCAGCACACCCCTCAGAGTATACGGAAGCCTCACTGGGCCTGCAGCCTGTATACTAAGTATGTGTGGGTGTCTCTTTTGTTTAGAACACCCCATTTGGTGAAGATCAGACTACTTCATCCCATAATAAATGTATTCGGCATTTATTATGGGTCAGGCAGCATGTTGGGGGCTGCGGCGATCAGATGATGTCATTGTGTCCATGAGGCTTACGTTCTAGTTCTTCAAGACCTGGGCTGTGTGATGCCTTAACACGTGGCACATGCACATGGTTCTTATTCTAGAACATCCCACAGCACTTGACTGCCAGCTGCTCGTCTCCCTCTGCTGTCTCTTCTCTGCATGTGCAGAGTGTGTGGCCCAGGGGACGGGCTGAAGGGTTAGCTGGAATCCAGGAAGCACGGCTTCTTGCCTTCCCCTCCATGGAGTGCTCCTCAGCCCAGCCCTGCCTGGTGACCAAAGTGATGGCCAGAGAAAGTGAAGAGTTACAGCCACATGTGACTACTTAAGTTTCAGTGAAATGTCATGGAGCAAAATTAAAAATCCAGCCCCTTGGCTACACCGGTCACATTGCAAGTGCTCAGTGCACAGGGAGCTAGAGCCTCTAGTGGACAGAGGAGTAGAGAACAGTCTCTATAACAGTATTGCCGTATTAAAGGTGGGTCTAGCAAAGCATTCTCAAGTGCTCATAAGGTGTGGGAGCCATGAGCAGACCTGAAAGTGTTCAGCGTTCTGTCTTCTAGAGAGTGCGCCCTAGTGAACTCCTCACTTCATCCTGCTCCCCAAAATGAACCCCAAAAGAGGAAACGGTTGTAACTGAACACATCATCAGGACAGCTCCTTGGGGTGGGGAAGGGACTTTCTATCTCCTGAACTATGAACTCCTGAGTTTTGTTTTGGTGGGGTTAAGGGGAAGCAGTGGTGGCAGAGGATTGGGGTAAGGGGGGCGGTGAGTTTCCCACCATATAAAAATAGGGGATTAACTTGGATATTGAGAGGAAGCCACACATCATTTGGAATCAGTAGGCAGTGGCCCTTGATGTGGCTAACCCACTTTGGTCTCTGCATCCCTTTCCTTTAGCGGAGCAAGACCAAGGGCTGCGAGTCCTAGCATTAAAGTACTCTCCTCTACTCTTTCCACAGAAGCACGAGGTCCCAGCAAAGTCTGATGTTTACTGTGAGGTGTGTGAATTCCTGGTGAAGGAGGTGACCAAGCTGATTGACAACAACAAGACTGAGGTGTGCTGTCCTCCTGGCAGGGGGAGGCCCTCTCCTGCCCCCTGAGCCAGCATGTCGCAGTGGGAAAATCCTGCAGGAGAGAGGGCTTGGCCCAGCCTTAGCATGTGTGCAGCTTGTCCTATCTCGTGGAAGCAGTCCTCACCAGTGTAACCTCTAGGCTGGTAGTAGGGGGGAGGGGTGGGCACTGTTGCTCTGCTTTGTGGCTCAATAATTTTCTGGGGGTGGAAACAGCACCCATCATTGACTCATTTCCTGGCCATGTTAAGCATTTTCAGAATCTCCTCCACCCTTGCCCGGCCTCCCATCTTCTCACAGGATTCTCTCGTGTATTTCAGAAAGAAATACTCGACGCTTTTGACAAGATATGTGCGAAGCTGCCGAAGTCCTTGTCAGAAGAGTGCCAGGAGGTGGTGGAAACGTACGGCAGCTCTATCCTGTCCATCCTGATGCAGGAGGTCAGCCCCGAGGTGGTGTGCAGCATGCTGCACCTCTGCTCTGGCACACGGCTGCCTGCGCTGACCGGTGAGCACTGGGCGTGGTGTGGAAGAGGATGGTGCCCTTCTTGGGTCGGGGAGGTCCCTGCCAGCACTGAGCCCACCGCCCTCTCGTGTAGTTCACATCACTCAGCCAAAGGACGGTGGCTTCTGCGAGGTGTGCAAGAAGCTGGTGGGTTATTTGGATCGCAACCTGGAGAAAAACAGCACCAAGGAGGAGATCCTGGCTGCTCTTGAGAAAGGCTGCAGCTTCCTACCCGACCCTTACCAGAAGCAGGTACACGCCGGGCTGGGCTGTGGTAGGCCAGCATGTCAGAACCTGATGGAGCATGCCAAGGCTGGGGCACATTTTTACGGAAAACCAGCTGTTTCTGCCTCCGGCCATGGAGTCCAATGGAGTTTTACTTGGAGGTGATTTATTGGCTTAAGATGAGCCACTGGGGGAAGCAACCTGAAGTAGAGAGGCCAAATGTAGGTAGGGAGTCTGGGAAGGGAGGCCCCAGGACCCACAGGGCTGGGAATGCCAGGAACTCTCCGGGAAGAGTGTTTCCAGGGCCCGCCTGGCCTTTTGTGCCCCACTGTGCTCAGACACCCCCAGAGCTGGACCTGTGTCCCTGTTTTCCTTTACAGTGTGATCAGTTTGTGGCGGAGTATGAGCCCGTGCTGATTGAGATCCTGGTGGAGGTGATGGACCCTTCCTTTGTGTGCTTGGTGAGCCTCAATGGGTGATCCGAGTCCTCTTGGGCATTTGTAACCTAGGGGGCTGCAGAGACCCGGAAAGGTTGCTCTAAGACATGTCTGTGGGGTGGAGTCTCTGGGTTCTGCTGTGGGAGAGCAAAGAGGGCAGGGAGCTAGCCCCCTAAGCCCCATCGCTTTCCTCAGCAACCCTGATGTTCTGAAAGAGCGTGGTAGAGCTCAGATCCTAGCTCCTTCTGGAAACTGTGATCTTAGTTTTGGAAGAGATATGTTGGACAGCTCTCATTCTCCCCTTTTTCCCCTTTCTCACCATATAGAAAATTGGAGCCTGCCCCTCAGCCCATAAGCCCTTGTTGGGAACTGAGAAGTGTGTATGGGGCCCAAGCTACTGGTGCCAGAACGCAGAGACAGCAGCCCAGTGCAATGTGAGTAGCTCAGCAGACGGCACCAGCCTGTCTTGCCCTGGGGCAGCCTGCGTGAGAATCCTGCTTTAATGGGAAGTTGGTGGTCAGCTCTCCAGTCTGCTTTTATGTCGTTGGAAAACTGAGGCTCAGAGAGGTGGTTAGGCTTACTCATGGTCTGCTAGAAAAGGCAGGGTGAACTACACTCTTGGAGTGAAGGGTGGGGTGGATTTTTTTTTTAGTATTTTTGCTTCTGCCTTGTTGCTTTTGTCTTCATTCCCTTGTGACAGTGTCAGATTTGTACAGGGTCACTACAGGGACTGCACAGGGTCTGTGGGATTCATTGCCCAGGCCCTGTTCCCCAGGAACATGTTTGCCCTGGCTGGAGCCTTCACTAAAGGCCCTGAGAGCTGGTCCCTGCTCAGCCGTGCCAGGGCACTGTGGCCCTGGCCTGGCCTGGCAGCCACCAGCTGGGTGACCTGTGCTGCTTCCCTGGGTGGGGATGTTTGGTCCGGTCCCTGTTGCTTAATGTTGCTTTGCACAACTTTTCCTTCCTGTTTTCCTTGTGACCACGTCAGTGGCGGTTGTGTCATCTTGGACCACTGCAGGGAGAGGCAGGGGGCCCCGATTCTGGCCATGTCCAGCTCTTTCCTCCAGCTAGGCTCCAGCCTACAGCTGGTTCTGCTGCTGTCCTGGGGAAATGTGGGCCGGCTTCTCAAGGCCCGAACTGGTGTGTAGCCCAACTCAGGCAAGGAGGTTCTGCCTGGGGATCAGCATGCAGGCTGCTAGCAGGACGCTGGGTGCCAGGTGTAAGTAGATGAAGGGTCCTGAGCCCTGCCTGCATGGGTACTCCTCTGCAAACTACTGCAGGCATCTGCTGCCCTGGACTTGTGCCTTAGAAGTTCCCAAAACTCTCAGGCGTGGTGACTCACGCCTGTAATCCCAGCACTTTGGGAGGCTGAGGTGGGCAGATCATGAGGTCAGGAGTTCGAGACCAGCCTGATCAACATGGTGAAACCCCGTCTGTACTAAAAACACAAAATTTAGCCAGGTGTGGTGGCATGCGCCTATAATCCTGGCTGCTCAGGAGGCTGAGCTGCTCAGGAGGCTGAGGCAGGAGAATTGCTTGAACCCAGGGGGCAGAGGTTGCAGTGAGCTGGGATCACGCCACTGTACTCCAACCTGGGCGACAGAGTGAGACTCCGTCTCAAAAAAAAAAAAAAAAGAAGTTCCCAAAACTGATGGCCACGTGTTCCCTGCTTTTAAGTGAGATCCTGTCCTGGGTATTGAGCATCTAGAGCCATCCAGCTGACCTGAGAACAGGTCTTGTTTTTGGTTGATAACTGATACACTAATAGGCTGGGAATGGAGTTTGTCCTCTCAAGACTAAACCCAGCTTCCTCTCTCCTGCCAGGCTCTTGAGCATTGCAAACGCCACGTGTGGAACTAGGAGGAATAGTTCATCTTGCAGAAGCCGCTGCCCTCGTTTTTTTCTACTCGTGTGTCTAGGGGAGTGAACGCACAGATCTGTTTGACTTTGTTTTAAAAATAGGGCTCCCCCACCTCCCCCGTTTCTGTGTCCTTTATTGTAGCATTGCTGTCTGCAAGGGAGGCCCTAGCCCCAGGCAGACATAGCTGCTTCAGTGCCCCCTTTCTCTCTGCTAGATGGATGGTGATGCACTGGAGGCCTTTGAGCCCGCCCTTGCGTGGCACCTGCTGGAGGAGGACAGAGCTCTGCTGGCCTGAGCCACAGTTTCTTGACAGGAGGCCACTGGCCCTCTTGGTTGGGGCCTTGTTCGACCGAGCCCTGACATGTGCTTGGGCACTGGTGGGCCTGGGCTGCTGAGGTGGCCTCCTGCCCTGACCAGGGACCCTCTCCGTTTCCTGGATCTCTCAGCTGTACAAAGCAGCAAAACAAAGGCAGTTTTATATGTAAGAAAGATTAGAAACCGGGATAATTAGGCTTTTTCAGTAATGTAATTCCTGCTGTAATAGCACAGGGATTTTGGAAGCAGCTGCTGGTGGCTCAGGACATCAGTGGGGCCAAGGGTTCTCTGTCCCCAGGTCAACCGTGATTTGGCTTTCCTGTGTCTTTCCTGGTGATGCCTTGCTCGGGGTTCTGTGGGTTTGGGTGGGAAGGGGGCCATCTGCCTGAATGTGACCTGCTAGCTCTCGGAAGGCCCCATGGGCCTGGCTTGTGTGAGTGTGGACAGTGGTGGCTGTGCTGTGCCTGCTCGTGTTGCCTGCGTGTCCCCGGCTGCTGAGGCGCAGCTTCAGCCTGCACCCCTCTCCCGTCTCATAGATGCTCCTTTTGACCTTTCTTTTGAAATAAATGTGGATGGTGAGCTCCTAGGCCTCTAGCTTCCTGGCGGAGGGCAGCATGCCGAGGGGTCTGCTGGATGTGGGGCGGGCGCTGTCTGCCAGCCACTTGGGCACTCACGCTTCTGTCCGCTTCTGGTTGCCAGGAGACAGCAAGTAAAGCCAGTAGGACATGCAGTTACTAGTAAACGGATTTCGTGATTTTTGTTTTGCACTAAAAAGTTTCTGTGATTTAACAATAAAATTCTGTTAACCAGATCTGGTCCTAAGTGTTTCTGTCACTCAGCCGGAAGAGTTTGTTCGTCTCCGATTAGCTCCGAGCCCACACCACCACCTTTGGCGCCCAGCACTCCCATGACCCCACTTGGCCAGAGAACAAAAGCAAAGTGGATAAAGGAAAATGCCACCTGTTCCTCCCCAAGACTCAGGGCCAGCAGTAGGTCGGGCATACCTGAAGGTCAGCCCTGCCCTTCACCCGCCCCTGTCCCCATTCCCCAGAGACCAGAGTCAGAGCACATTGCTAGTTCCTTGAGAGCTGCCTTGCTTTTTAAAGACCATTCCAGAAACTTGTGAGTACCAGTTAAACAAAACCAAGGGGAAACTATTGAGGGAATAACTTAATAATTTAAAAAAAGGAATACACACGAACACTCCACATTCAAAACCCAAGGGAACATCATCAGTCATTTCTCTTTTTATAAGCTGGGCACATTTGGGAAGCCGATGAAATGGAGAGGATACTTGTTCATTGACATTGACCTTCTTGTCCATGTGGGGATGCTGCCTCCACCTGAATGTCCAGCAGGGATATGGCAGAAATTCAGTGGGACTTCTTTTGGACTGAAGTCGGGGGTGTCCGGCCAGCAGGGGATGCCCAAGCTGGGCCTCCCTTGTGCCTCCTCAGCTGGAGGGGATGGTGCTGGGTCGAGCCAGGAGGGAGGCAGGCCTGCTCAGCTGCTTCCGGCTCAGCCTGAGCCTAGCTGGTCCCCAGACTCCTGGGCCCCAGTGACCCTCCTTACCTTGTCCTTAGACACTTAGCATTTTTGTTTGGTTTTCTTATAAAAATAACAGATTTTATGAAGGTAGAGGTCAGATGGTGAATAAGCATCTGGCAAAAGTGGGATCTGAGCAGCTGATGTGGGCCACTAGGGCCAAGCCAAGGTTGTCCCCCATGGCTGGCCTTGAGAGGGACCCTCCCCAAACGGCCCTGTCCCTGCCCTTGCTCCTGGGAGAGGGTGGTGTGGGTGGCGCTACTCACACCCATGATGCTTCCCTGTCTAGTCACAGCTCTGTGATCTCCAGGGGGCTCTCCATGATCACATCGCGAAGTTTGTGCAGGGGCGTGGATTTGGCAGACTCTGTTCGGGCGTTGCGCTCGAAGGCAGCGACCTCAGCAGCAGTCAGAGTCTCCAGCGAGCGGCCCAGGGCCTTCTGGTCATCCTCGGGCAGGCTGTTGAGGTCGGTGGCCAGCAGTGTTCCCGTGCTGCCGTGCACCACGTGGATCCCATCAGGACCCTTGAGCTCCACTGGCGGCTTGTGGCGGAAGCGCAGGCTACCCTGCCCTGGGCTGTGGTCCCCCGGCTCCTCATCCAGCTCAGTCTGGATCAGCTGCAAGAAAAGGCCGGGACCCCCACCTGCTCAGGGTTGTGCCCAAGGGATTAGCAGGTGGATAGCCCCAGAGACCCACTGGCTAGGTGGCTGAACCCTGGGCTCCTACTGCAGCAGGCCTGTCAGACTCCGTTTCTCAAACTGTGTGCAAAGGGGAACCATGAATGCTTAAGGTGCTACAGATGGGTTCTTGGGAGGATCGACTTCTTGCGAAAATCGTGTGTGTTTTTTTTGAGACAGAGTTTGGCTCTGCCACCTAGGCTGCAGCGCAGTGGCGTGATTTCAGCTCCCTGCAACCTCCGTCTCCTGAGTTCAAGCCATTCTCCTGTCTCAGCCTCCTGAGTAGCTGGGATTACAGGCACGCCCTGTTGGCCAGGCTGGTCTGGAACCTCTGACCTCAAGTGATCCACCTGCCTCAGCCTCCCAAAGTGCTAGGATTACAGGCATGAGCCACCGCACCTTTATTTATTTAGAGACACAGTTTCTTTCTGTTGCCCAGACTAGAATACAGCAATGTAATCATAGCTGACTGCAGCCTTGAACTCCTGGGCTCAAGCGATCCTCCCATTTCAGCTTCCCGAGTAGCTGGGACTATGGGAGTGTGCCATCACACCCAGCTGAGAATCTTTAATTTTATATATTAACTTTGGTGCTCTATAAAAATCCTGTAATACAACGGTGGTATCTGGGTTTGTTGCCAAGTCGGCCTCAAGCAGATCGCCTCTAATTGTGTCCAGGCAGGAAGTGTCAACAGGACAAGTTGCAGAGGATAAGTAAGTGGGGTGGAGACTCGAAGCTGGCACTCTTCCTGCATGAGGCTATTCCACTTTAGCTTATTCCTGTTGAGCATGAGGGCCCAGCTGGAAATTCCTTTTCAGGGTAAGTCTGACTTTTCTAAGTGTTGACATAATCACTACAGGCAAACATATGTAGGCCTATTTGACCCTGACACCCTCAATTTCTCTTTTTCTTTTCTTTCTTTTTTGAGACAGAGTCTCATTTTGTCACCCAGTGGAGTACAGTGGCATGGTCTCAGTTCATTGCAACCTCCACCTCCTGAGTTCCAGTGATTCTCCTGCCTCAGCCTCCCAAGTAGCTGGGATTACAGGTGGGTGCCACTATGCCTGGCTAATTTTTTGTATTTTTAGTAGAGATGGGGTTTCGCCATGTTGGCCAGGCTGGTCTCGAACTCCTGGCCTCAAGTGATACCCCCACCTCGGCCTCCCAAAGTGCTGGATTACAGGTGTGAGCCACCGCACCCAGCCAAGTTTCTTAAAATGACATCACCCATAAAGGTATGTTCTTGAGGTCTTTCTCTAACCTGAGAAGACTGCCTCAGAGCCCACCCCATTCCTATGAAAGCCCCCAAGAGCCCAGAGAGCAGAGCCTGCTGTCTGACTTCCTGGCCCCCACCCATTGCTGTCTTTGGTCCTGGCTGCAGAGCTCCAGAGACACAGAAAAGGACAGCAAAAAAGAGCATCCCCAGCCTGGGGCACAGCACACAGCTCCCGGCCACCTGGCCGGCTACCTCAGAGATGGAGGAGTGGCAGGAGGACGCTTTTTGCACCATCCGCTGTGCAAAGAGCTTTTTGAGCCGCAGGTAATCCTCCAGGACCACCTTCAGCAGCGAGCCCTGGGGAAGGGAAAGGGTTAACCCCCACCAAGGCCCTCCTTGCCTGCCTTGCCCCTCCCCTCGCCTGCTCCCTCTGGGAGTCCTGGGTACAGAGACATCTGATCCTGGTGATCCCAGGGGAGAGGATCAGCAGCAGAGTCTGGAGACAGTGGCCAGCCCGGACTCGCCTGGACTCCCTCCTGAGCTCTGCCCTCAAGGCCACCGCAGGCTGGAGCAGCTCCCCATCAGCCCTGGTGTTCTTGCCCCAGTGGAGGGTGGGTCTAGCTGAGCCCGGAGGTCTCCACTGCCCTGTGTTCTCTGGAGTGGGGTCCCACCTCAGCCAGGGGACTGGGTGTGGAGCCCGAAGGGAGGGCTCACCTTGATGGGCCCCTCCCGAATGATCTGGCCCAGCTTGGCAATGTTGTCATACTCCTGGATGGCAGCCCGTAGGTATCGGTCATCATCAGGCTTGACAGCTGCTGGCTCACGCCCAAAAGTTCCCTGGGGAGAGGAGACATTAGCTGGAGCAGAGGCAGGCCCCACACACATGCACAAGGCAGGGGCTACCCCTGAAAGAACACAGCTCCTGGGCCAGAGGTCACAAAGACCCAGCCCTTCCACCCCTGCCCCTTGTGATGCCTGCCCACCCCTGGCCTGGCCCCGGCTCACGTGGGTGCGCGTGGGGCTGTTCCACAGGTCGGCGATCTCGCTGAGGTTCTCTGGCAGGTCATCCTCATGCTCCGCCTGGGCAGCCAGCTCCAGGTTCCGACAGAAGGGATCCAGCCACACGGGATTGGCTCTGCAGTTGGGGAGGGGAAGGCGTGGGGAAGGAGGGAAGGCTTGAGTAGACAGGTGCCCTCCCAGCTTCACCCCACACCCTGCCTGTTTCCCTGGCCCAGGTAGTGCCTTTCACTGGCTGCGGTGTGAGGCCCTGGCACCTGTGGTGCATGTTCCCACCCTAGCATCCCGCTAGAACCAGGACCACATGTCACTCTGGATCGCCTTTGATGTGGAGGCTTCACCCTGCACCCACCACCCAAAGTCTGCACCCCTGGAACTTGAGGCCTATCAGGGTAGACAGCCCCTCAGCCACGCGGTTTCTGAGGGTGGAGGGAGGGTGGCCTGCCCACCAGGGGGCACCCACAGCCTGGGTTTCAGCCGCCCCAGCGCTGGGAGATGGCAGCTCTCCCCAGCTGGGTCCTGGCAGGGCTCCCCGGAGGGGACCGGGCAGGGCCAGGACGCCACTCACCCATCAAAGGAGTACTTGTTGGTGTTAGGCATGTCCATGATGTCGATGAAGCCACGATTCCCTGCAGGGACAAGGGGTGGGGCATGGAGGGGAGGGGCATAGCTGGAGGGAGGGGTGCTGTTAGGGGATGAGGGAGGGTAGGTGTGGGGGCATGGTCCTGGGCCCAATGCAGGGCTTGAGCTGGCCTTGTGAGGCCTGGGTGGGCACTCCAGGCCCCCAGCCTGCTGCTGCTTCTCACCTGTCCCCCGATCAAGGCCCTCACTCACCAGCTGAGCCAGCCACAATGGCCTTGAGCTTCCTTTTGTGTCTAGAGAGAAGCAGAGAGGGGCTGGTGAGGGGGGCTGGGGTCAAGCTGGCATCTCAGGCCCTGCCAGCCTCGTTGCCATCTGGGAGCAGGTGGTCGACCCTGTGAGGGCAGGGGTGGGGGACACTCACACGGTCCTGTAGTACCAGTTCATGAGGACGAAGAGCATGGCAGCCAGGAATAGGAGGATGGCCAGGACGATGATCGCCATCTGCGGGAGCAGGGCCAGGGTGAGCCTGGGCGGTGGGGAGGGTGGGAGGGGCTGTGGGGCAGGGCCACCAGGTACCTGCAGGGCAGACATGTCGTCTGGCAGCTGGATGGAGATGGCAGGCTGCACGTCCAGGACGTTGTAGTTCCGGAAAAGATTCCGCAGCTGCTCCTTGTTCTCGTCAATCATCTGGATCACGCTGGACGAGGGGCAGGGGTCTTAGCTCTCCTCCTCAGCCATTCCCCCCGTGACAGTCTGCTCTGCTCCTGCCTCAAGCCCGCAAAGTTCATCATCCCCAAACGTTGCAAGATTGAGGTCCACCCAGCCAGGACAGCTTTGTGTTTTACAAGGTTCCTCGAACCTTCATGTAGTGATCCTGTTCCATCCTCACAGTGGATGGAATACTCCTTTTTTTTTTTTTTTTTGAGATGAAGTCTTGCTCTGTCGCCCAGGCTGTAGTGCAGTAGCACAATCTCGGCTCACTGCAGTCTCCACCTCCCAGGTTCAAGCGATTCTCCTGCCTAAGCCTCCTGAGTAGCTGGGACTACAGGTACACGCCACCACGCCCGGCTAATTTTTCTATTTTTAGCAGAGATGGGGTTTTACCATATTGGTCAGGCTGGTCTCGAACTCAAGTGATCCACCCGTCTCAGCCCTCCAAAGTGCAGGGATGACAGGCGTGAGCCACCACCCCCGGCCTGAATATTCCCATTATACAGACGGGAAGAGGAAGGCTCAGAGGGATGGAGTTGCTCATACCCCCAAACTCTGCCCTCTCTCCTAGCCCTGCCCACTTCTGGGAGATGGCCCCACACAGTGGGCCTGATGATGCGGTCTGTGTCTCCTTTGGTGGGTCCCCTCTGCTACTCCAGGGCAGGGAGGCAAGCAGACAGACAGACCGACAGTCCAAGCACAGGCCCCCACTCACCGGTCCACGTCCAGGATGCGGTTGGTATCCCGGTTCACCACGTGGATGAGCAGCTCTGTCTGCGCAAAGTTCACCCGACCCTTCTTGTCCACATGGAACTAGATGGGAAGGGGCACTGTAGGGTGTGGCCACCACAGCAGGGCCACAGGGATGGGCAAGCCTCTTCTAGGAGCCCCTTCTGCCCTTCCCTGCGAATAGACCGCTCACTACTGAATGTTTGCTGAGGACCAGGCATGGTGCCAATCACTTCACCCACATTGGGTCAGGTACTATTTATTATTGGCCCCATTTTATGGAGGAGGAAACTGAGGCCCAGAAACCTGGGAGAACTTTGTCAAAGCCGCACTGCTAGGAAATGACTAAGGGGGGCATATACTGCCTTTCATGCCCTGGCCTTTGCACAATTTCCTGTCTCTCCTGTGGCCTGGCCTCCCCTTCTCCCTCCACTGCCCCGGCCCCAGGTGGGTCCCAGGAGGCACCTGCACATCGTCAGTGTTGACAATGGCACCAGTGATGTTGGAGAGCAGGTGGATGAACTCCTCCTCAAAGCCGCGCACACGGTCAGGGATCTCATTAATGACAATCTTGACGCGCTGGTCATCCCTCAGGATGTAGATGCCGATGATGGCTGTGTCGTTGTGGCCTGCCAGGTCTCGAGCCACAATGTCCACCACGAAGTAGCCAGGGCTGTAGGCCATGAAGAGGTCGAAGGTGCGCAGGATGCCGTCCACACTCCCTGCAAGAAGCCCGAAGGCAGGGCACAGCTCAGAGACTCAGTGCCCCCGAATCCCCAGGAAGGGGCATGAGCCCCGAGTAGGTGGGGACATTTAGGGGAGGCAGCACAAGTGCCCACAGGGCCCAGTAGGGAGCAAAGGTGACAGGCGAGTGGGAATGATGGCCGTCTGAAGTGGCAGTGACTGGGGTCTCAGCTCAGCCGGTTATCATCACCGGGGAGTGTGGATGATGAGTTTGTGACTCTCTTGTCCCATGCTAGGGTGCAATGGACCATGTACCTCAGAATTCCACAAACAAGGCTGGGCGCAGTGGCTCACGCCTATAATCTCAACACTGTGGGAGGCTGAGGCGGGTGGATCACTTGCGGCCAGGAGTCTGAGACCAGCCTGGCCAACATGATGAAACCCTATCTCTATCTCTACCAAAAATACAAAAACTAGCTGGGCATGGTGGTGCATGCCCATAATCCCAGCTACTTGGGAGGCTAATGGGGAGGCTGAGGCAGGAGAATCACTTGAACTCAGGAGGCAGAGGGTGCAGTGAGCTGAGATCACGCCACTGCACCCCAGCCTGGGCAACAAAGTTAGACTCTATCGCCAAAAAACAAAACAAAACAAACAAACAAAACCCCAAAAAACCCATAGAAGAGATGGTCAGAGGTGGTACAGCATAGTCTTCTCTTAAAGGACGATACACTGGGCTCAAAATGTGTCACTTCTTAGCTGTGTGACCTCAAGCAAGCTACTGAGCCTCTTTGTGCCTTGATTTATTACAGTAAGAGCAGTGAGAGCTCAGAGGACAAAGGGATGGTATCAGCTTGCATAACTGGATGAGGTGGTACATGAACTAGGCCTTAAAGGGTCGGGGAGGGATATCCGAAGGCAGAGAAGGGGTCCAAGCAATGAAGGCAGAGGGGTCAAAGGCTAGAGGAGGATGGGAGAGAGCAGGCCGAGGGGATGCTAATCAGCTTAGCTAGGCTGGGCACAGGACCTTTAATGACAGCAGGTGGATGTGGAACCGAAAGAGGGATTAGGAGGAATATCTAGTGAGCCTTGAATGCCAGGCCACAGATGAGGCATACAGAGGAGGAGGCTTTAGATGGAGAAGGGAGAAAGTATTGGAGGTGGGAGTAAGGTAATGGGACACTCACAGGAGCATCTTCTAGAGCCTGACTCAGAGAGCCTCAGCCATCCACACAGGTCAATGTACAAGCAAACATGCACATCCATAGGTATCAATGTGCTCTTTGAATCCTGCTGCCCCAGTGCCTAGCACAATGCCCGACATAGGGGAGGGCAAGGTGCACAACTGGAAAAACAGGCAGGTATTATGGGAAGGAAAATGGAAAGATGGGTAGACGGACAGATGAATGAAAGCAGGATGGAAGGAACAAAGGATGGATGGACAGACAGAAGGATAAAAGGAAGGAGGGATAAATGAAGAGATGGAGTGATGGACAGATGAATGGGAGGATAGATGGACAGACAGAAGTGTGGATACACGGATAGATGGGTAAGTAATGAATAGATGAGAAAAAGAATGAAAAGAAGAAAGGGCTGGTTGGTAGATGTGAGGTGGATAGTCAGATACACTGGAGAACAGATTGCTGGGTACGTGGATGAATAGGATTGGCATGGCTGGTTGGGGGGCCACCCATATCCTATGGTGTTCCCCCAGACCCTGTCTCCTCCAGATGGCAGTCCATACAGTGACTGAGAGGTCATGGCTAGAGGCCAGTTATGTGCTGCCAGGCCCCTACCCATGGTGAAGACCTGGCCTACATCTTCAGAGTCGTTGGCAAGGGCCCGGAAGTAGTGGATGGCCAGAATGCTGTAGAAGACAAGGCTGTTGTTGCCAATGTCTGCGTCCAGGGCCAGCACCCGGATCAACTCTGAGCCCACCTTGGCGTCGGTGGCCACCCCTGCAGGAACAGGCAGGAGGCGGTGTAAGTGGCAGGGCAGGGGCCACCCCACACCTCGTGCCCAGGCTCCAGTCCCTGCACCTGCAGTGTACTCAGCCTTGGTGAAGCGTGGCGGCTGGTCGTTGATGTCCTCTAGCACAACGTGCACCTCCTGCAGTGAGAGGTCAGCAACCAGGTCGAGGGCTGGGGAGGGTCCACGGGGAGGTGTCCAGCTGCGATTGCTGGAGGCCTTGACGATGAAGGAGAAGACGGCTTCTCGCTCCCGGTCCAGGTCCCGCAGCACCAGCAGACGCCCGTCGGGCTGCAGATGGAAGCTCTTCTCTTTGTTGCCGGCTGAGGGTGGGACCATGGCACAGGGTGAGGGGGCAGGGCCAGGGGTGGGGCACATTGGGGTCATCTCTAGCCCCAGGTAATCAGGGCACTAGCTCAGTCGGGCCCCACCTGCAATGAAGTAGTATACGATTGCGTTGGGGCCCTCATCTGCGTCCACGGCGCCCGTCACATTGCCCACGAGGGTGCCGCGTGGCGAGTGCTCAGGCACTGTCAGCAGCTGGTACTGGGGGCTGCCTTTCTGCAGGGGGAGGGGGATGTCATCACAGGGGGCCAAGGGAAGGCCTGAGCTTCCAGTCCCTGCTTCGGGGCCCTGGGCAGTGACTTTGTAGGTGCTGAGGGAGTTTACTGTCCAGGCCTTATGGGTGAATAGAACTGTGGTAACCTCAAGGGAGCAAAGCATGGCCTGGGAACCTGAGCTCTGCCCTCACGGAGTGTTGCCCAGAACCCAAATGAGTGTTTAAATGAGAGGAGCACACACCTTACTCTTATATGCACATGCATGTGTATACACGCACACTCAGTCTCCAGGGAACATCACATCCCATGTGCACACACAAAAAAACCACCAGAGAGTTGGGAGTCCACAGGAAGGGCCCTCAGCCCTGCTGTCAATTTCATCTCAGCCCCATATCAATAAATCAAAGCTGGGTGGAGTGCGGTGGCCCATTCCTGTAATCCCAGCATTTTGGGAGGCTGAGGCAGGAGGATCACTTGAGGTCAGGAGTTTGAGACCAGCCTGACCAACATGGCAAAAACCCTGTGTCTACTAAAAATACAAAACTTAGCCAGCCTAAGTGGTGGGCTACTTGGGAGGCTGAGGCAGGAGAATCACTTGAACCCAGGAGAAGGAGGTTGCAGTGAGCTGAGATCACGCCACTGCACTCCAGCCTGGGTAACAGAGCAAGACTCCGTCTCAAAAAAAAGAAAAAAAAATCAGAGCTGATTCTCATGCTTCGTGTGTGCGTGCCCAAACCCAAGGGTATCGGTTCCATGAGTCAGGCATTTTGGTCTTTTTTTTTTTTTTTTTTTAAATCTCTGGGTAGTGTTTTGAAATGGTACTCAGTATAGCTCAATAGAGTGTAACACAGATGCTCAATAAATAGTTGTTCTTGTATGAAGTGCACGCAGAGAGATGCTTCCATGTCTAGCCAAATGTATATTCTGGAGCTGTGTGTATAGGAGAGTGTGCGCACGTGTGTGCTTGCAGGCAGGTGAGTCCCTGTGTGGTGTGACCAGCGCAGGAGGTGGGCAAGCTCACTGGAGGCCTCACGAAGAGGGGTTCGTTGTCATCTATGTCCTCCAGGGCCACCTGCAGCGGCTGCATAGTCTCGTATGGGACGGGCTGGCCCAGGTCACTGGCCACCAAGATGAGCTAGGAGCGGAAGAGCACAGTCAGAGGGGAAGACTGGGAGCAGGGGCTGGATTGGGGACTTCCCAGTGGCCAGGTCCCCTAGAGACTTCCCAGGAGGCGAGGTGCGGGACCCTTGCCCAGAAGAAAGCCCGCCTTAGGCCCCGCCCCTCGCACCGGGCCCCGCCCTTACGCTGTACACCGCCTGGGTCTCCCGGTCCAGGCGCTGCGCAGTCTGGATGAGGCCACTGATTGGGTCGATGGTGAAGAACTCCCAGTCCCGGCTGCCCGCTGTCTTCAGGAAGCTGTAGCGCACCGCCCCGTTGAGGCCCTCGTCTTTGTCCGTGGCGTAGACCTCGTACACGTTGGAGCGCAGCGGGATCTCCTGCGGAGGGGTGTGGGGAGGGAGGCTTCTGGACCCTTGAGAGAATCTCAGCTCCCAGGCCCTGAGGGAACCCTCGCTCTTTCTCCTACAGTAGCTCAACGTCCTCGACACCTTCCAGCGCCCGCCAGGAGCACCTGCCTGCTAGGCTGGATTCTGGGCTTCTGCTAGCTGTTTTCCCTCTTCTCTCCTCCCCAACCCAAGCTAAGGCCATTGTCTACTGACAGTCCAGCCTGAGAGCCACATGCTTCAAGCCTTCCCAGGGTGACCATTCTCACAGGAGCTGCCTGCGTCCTTCCAGTCCCATTCATTGCATACTGAGGTTTATGGGACAGAGGGGACCCAAGCGCGGAGGCCACAGCCACACTTCGTCCTCTATCAGTCTTGCTCTCTCTGCTACCCCAAACACAAGAACTCTGGGTGTCCCCAAACAACACCATCCATCCAATGGTGGACACACAGAAATTAGGGGACACACAGGCAGGGAGACATGGTGGATAGGATAGGGGTTGGCCACCAGGGTCTAGTCTGCTACTAACCTGCCTGGAACCTGGACATGCCACCTCACCTCTCTGAGCCTCAGTCTCCTGAATGCCATTGAGCTAAGTCAACGATCTTGGAAACCTCATTGAAATCATACATTGACCCATGATTAAGCTGCCCAAGGCAAAAGAAAAAGCACGCTTCTTCGATTTTCATTGAAAATGATCAGCTCAGCATGGTTTCATTGTTTATCTCATGGATCATGACAACTGGAAGTTCTAAATGGCAGTTACATCTAATTAATAAAAAGTAGGATGACATATAGATAATTAATAAATGCTGGTTGTTCAGGAGACATAATCTTTCCAAATGCAAAACCCTTGAAGGGAAAGTCTTCATAAATGGGGCCTTTGGTGTGAAAAAGGACTAGATTATTATTAATTTATACCCTGCCTTATTCCACAAAAAAGATTTGATACAGCTGACAAGAATATATAAATTATAATAAGATTGATCAAGTTAAAAAATTAGGGTAAAGAAAAAAAATTGGTTGGCAAGAAGACGGAAGCTGAGGGGTGGGAAGCAAGACATAAGCCCTAAGCCCATGCAGGGTCACTCAAGATGGTCGGACCACCCTGAGCTCCCTAGTGGGCACAGCAAAGAGGACTGACTGCTCAATCACTACAGATGAGACCCTAGACACAAGGTAAAAAAGCAAAGCACATGGTAAAGGCACAATGCTTCTTTGAGCTCGGCCCTGGGAGAGGTTTCTCCTGCAGGACCTGAAAGAGGAGACAGAATGACAAGATGGACTTAGCATGGACATTCTGAGATGTGGAGCCTGGGAGGAGTTTGGGGACAAAGCACAAGTGGGAGACACTCTGATGGTGCCACTCTGGGCCTGCGTGCTTAGGGGAAACGGGGAGAGCAGAAGACAAAGGAGTACTTCCCCTATCTTTATATGGCAACTTTGACCAAGAAGTGGAAGAATTGGAGAGATTCCAGAACCTCGCCACTTCCCCTTGTTTCTTATTTTGATGCTCATCCTCAGCTCCTAGGCTGTCTCCACACTGTATCAGCAGGAACAACAGACAGACGGAAGGGGCATGTGTGTTTATTCTGAGACATGTATGGGGGAAGTGGGTCATGGAGGAGCCTGTCCTTCATGGTAGACATCTAGGAGCAAGAGATTGGGTATTTACTTATTATTAATCCTGTTTTGCAGAAGAAAAATAGACTTACAGAAGTCACTTGTTCACAGTCATTGGGCTGACAAGTGATAGAGTCAGACTTCAACCAAAGACTTTTTTTTTTTTTGACAGTCTCACTTTGTTGCCCAGGCTGGAGTGCAGTGGCGCGATTTCAGCTTACTACAACTTCCGTCTCCTGGGTTCAAGTGATTCTCTTGCCTCAGCCTCCCTAGTAGCTGGGATTACAGGCATGTACCACCATGCCCAGCTATTTTTCTTTTCTTTTTTTTTTTTTTGTATTTTTAGTGGAGATGGAGTTTCACCATATTGGCCAGGCTGGTGTCAAACTCCTGACTTCAAATGATCCACCTGCCTTAGCCTCCCAAAGTGCTATGATTATAGGCATGAGCCACTACACCTGGCCAAACCAAAGATCTTTTGCTAGCACAGTGCATATACTAACCACTGTTCAATACCGCCCTGTGTGGCACTGGGCAGGTCTGCCCCCTTCTCTGGCCACAGTTTCCCCACTTTTACAAACTTTTAATGAACAAAAACTTTTCCCTGGAGCTACTTTCCTGAAGCCAAGTTTCCCCACCTTTACAGTGGGGTGCTTCCACTCTCCCAGGCCACAGCTGGAAGAAGGAACTACTGGTGGGCAAGAGGCTCCGGGGGCAGCAGTACCTCTCTGATGTGGAGGATGGTGCCATTGGGTGGGCGCACAAAGACAGGGCGGTTGTCATTGACGTCGATGACCTCCACCAGGAGCATGGTGGTGCCCCAGAGTGGGGGCTGTCCACCATCCGTGGCCACCACGGTCAGGTTGAACCTCTCGTAGGACTGCAGTGGCCGCTGTGTGGTCACCAGGCCCGAGTCCATGTCCACATGGAAGGCCTCTGGCAGTGGGGGCAGGAGAGTGGTTCTGGTTGAGATATCCTCCCCACCCTTCCCTTGACTCCTGGCCTGGGGTGGCAGGCCTGCCCCTCCCACCCCCCTAAGGCATCACAGCTGTACAAGGAAGGCCACATACCCACGCCAGGGCCCTCAAGTGAGTAGGTCAACTCTCCGTTGGGACCTTCATCCTGGTCAGTGGCCATGATGGTGATAACTGAAGTGCCCGCCGGCTCATTCTCATACACGCTCGTGCTGAACTGGGGCTTGGAGAACTGTGGCCGGCAGTCATTGACATCCAGCACTTGGATCACCACCTGGGTGGAAGGTGAGGAGCAGGATGGGGCTGCCTCAGGGGACCTGGCCATGCAGGAGTAAGCCCGGTTCAAGGAAGGACAGGCACCAGCCTGGGAGGGAGGTACTGTCTTCTAATGTGTTGGAGTCTGATTTCAAGCAACTTATTTAACTCCCTGAGACTCGGTTTTCTTAGCTGTACAATCCTAGATCCTTGGCACAGTGTCTGGCTCAAGTAAACACTCAACAACTAGAACTGTGGTTAACAGGTAATCTGCACCTGGGCCTGAAGCAGAAGCCCTCACCCCCTCACACCTCCTACTTTGTCCCTTGCCACGCCCCACAGTGGCCCTATCAATCTGGCTCTAATCTCTGTCCCTTCATGCTGGCTTGGTGGGATTCCTCCCCTCCTCAAGGCTTCTCTTGACTGGGATTTGTGTCTGGCCTGGGGCTTGGCTTCCCTGGCTGATCCCCAGCCCAGGGCAGGTCTTATGGACACAGAAAACCGGGGGGCCTTTGTTCCCTGGCTGCTGGGACCTTGCCTGAACTGGATCCTCATCAGAGTCCTTCACAGCAGCGACTTCATTTTTTTTTTTTTTTTGGTTACAGAGTTTCACTCTTGTTGCCCAGGCTGGAATGCAATGGCGTGATCTCAGCTCACCGCAACCTCCACTTCCTGGGTGTAAGTGATTCTCCTGCCTCAGCCTCCCGAATAGCTGGGATTACAGGCACCCACCACCACGCCCAGTTAATTTCTGTATTTCTAGTTGAGCCAGGGTTTCACCATGTTGGCCAGGCTGGTCTTGAGCTCCTAACCTCAGGTGATCCACCTGCCTTGGCCTCCCAAAGTGCTGGGATTACAGGTGTGAGCCACCGTGCTCTGCCTATTTGTCTCTTAAAGAATACTAATGAGGGCTCTAAGTCACAATCCCATTCCCATTCCCATTCCAGTGTCTGCACAGCTGTTCTGGGGCCAGGATCTCACCCTCTAGGCTCTCGATCCCCTTTTCTATGCAAAGTCGCAGGCCTCAAGGTTTTGCTTCCTCTTTCTCTCTGTTCCCTTCTTCTGCCTTTGGCAGGCCTATCTTTCTGTTCGCAGTACTCACTTCTCCCTCACAATAACCTCATCATCCAAAGGAAATTCTCTTGAAAGGGACAGGGTGTGAACAGCTGAATGGGCCGAGACCACTTCTCCTTGGCAGGTACAGAGAAAAGGCTGGGAACACCCGCACATATTTGAACCTCATCCCTGTCACATAAGCATGTGCTGTGTTGGGAGAAGCACAGCATTTGGGGTCAGAAGACTCAGGGCAACAAGAGCGAAACTGGCTTAAAAAAAAAAAAAAAAAAAAAGAGAGAGAGAGACATAGCTGATTCCTTTATAGTTATGTTTTCTGGACTGTGTTTCTTTCTTTCTTTCTTTTTGTGTGATGGAGTCTCGCCCTGTTGCCCAGGCTACAGTGCAGTGGCGGGATCTCGCCTCACGGCAACCTCCGCCTCCCAGGTTCAAGTGATTCTCCTGCCTCAGCCTCCGGATAGCTGGGATTACAGGCGCCCGCCACCGCATCCGGCTAATTTTTGTATTTTCAGTAGAGACAGGGTTTCACCATCTTGGCCAGGTTGGTCTCAAACTCCTGACCTCGTGATCCACCCAACTCAGCCTCCCAAAGTGCTGGGATTACAGGCGTGAGCCACTGCGCCTGGCCTGGACTGTGTTTCTTTCAATGAGACACTATGGTGATACTGGGCCATGTGGAGCCCCAAACATTATTTGGGTTTCACCCAGGTATGTTTAGCTGCCTATTTGCCAAAATATTTTGCCAAATAGCAGTCTGGCAAAGATTTCTCCCAGAGGATCCCTGTCTTCCTAAGCCATAGCCATTGTAACCCATCCAGTCACACTCTTGCCTTCTCCTTTCTGCCACTGTGTCCCAAAGGGGTCTGGGTGGCTCTGCTCCCAGTCTGCAGCAGTCCACTTGCTAGAGGCTTTGCTTGTTGCCTCCACAACCCCAATCTCCGTGGTCCCTGGCCCAGGTTGGCCCCCCTCACCTGCACGGAATTTTCTCGACGGTTGCTGGTTACATCCCCAGGGTTGTCTTTGGCCAAGGCAGTCAGGATATAGTGGTCCTTCTTCTCCCGGTCCAGAGAGGACAGCACATAGATGTCACCCTAGCAGGGGAAGGGTGGCTTTAGGTCCTTCAGTCATTCGAAAGATATTGATTGAGCACCTACTATGGCCAGATGCTATTATGGACTTCGGAGATGCAGCACTGAACAAAAGAGACATAACCCGTGCCCCTAGCAAGCGCCCATTCTAGTGGCTCTTGTTGCTCTCACTACCCCAACCTACCTGGGAGTGGGGTGACCAGCCCAGCCTGGAGCTACCTGCCTGACCAGAGCCTAGCATATAGTAGGTACCCCATAAATACTCATTTGTCTTAATGCCAGGCCTGAAGCCATGTCTGATGGCTCATACCAAGCAGGAAGGAGTGAACCCTGCTGAAAGAGCAGAGTGCCAGAGGATGTGGGCAGAGCAGGGCAGTGGGAGGGAAAATCCAGTTCCAGTCCCAGCAACTGGGGTAGGCCCTGCCTGACCAACCAGTGCCAGGCCACAGGACTCTTTCTCTATCCTGAAAATAACAGCTTTGAACCAATCAGCAAACATTTGAAATCATCTCCCATCTTTTCTGCTGAATTTCTGCTCTCCTACAGGTCTGAGATTCAAGGGAGCATGTGAGACGCACCCTTTGGGGCATCCTCCCTTCCCCAGCACTGAGTATAGGGCCACGTATACAGTAGGTGCTCAGACACTGTGCCCACTTTCTGCAGTGCTTCCCATGCCTCTTTTCTGACCATCTCAAAAAGCAGCCCCAAGGACTTCAATGAAGCTTTCTAGTGTGGAGAGGACACATCTCAGAAGTTGTCCCACAAAGGACTTATTACAAAAGACTTGGCCACTTCCTTCAAATCTGTTGCGACAGAAAGGCCACAGTCTCCAGAATGCCTGGGACTCTGAGAACAGGGTTTGCTGACTTGGCTAAAGAATGTCTGAGGCTACAGATGTCCAGGTGGCAAGACCCAGAGGGATGACTACAATACTTTTGGTGGCTGCTCGTTTTCTGACCCTGGGTCTTTCCCACTTCCAGATCCCAGGCTCTCCATCGCCACTCACCGTGGCGGGGTTGATGGCGAACTTGCCCTCTCCATCTCCAAGGCCGTACTCAATGAGGGCAAAGTTGCCCGAGTCAGCATCAGTGGCAGTGACTGTCAGGATGGTGGTGCCCACCGGCACATCCTCAAAGATGGCCTCCTGGAGCCCAGGGGGCAGGGAGAGAGAGTAGGCCAAGGTCAGTCCCAGAGCCCAAGCACTGCCCTAGAGCTCACTGATGCAGGCATCAAGCTGCTCATGGGCTGGGCACTCCAAGGGGGCTTAGAGGCTGGCAGGGTGGGAGTGGAAGATGCCCAAAGACCCCAAGCAATGGGGACAGGTCTTGGTGGGGACAGGTCTTGGACCCAGCCTATGGCCTGGCCACCCACCTGGTAGGAGGGCTGGTCAAAGACGGGGTTGTTGTCATTGATGTCCACGATCTCCAGGTAGATAGGGATTTCAGCTGCCCGGGGCGGGGACCCATTGTCTGAGGCCCTCACAGTAAAGTTGAGCCAGTGCACTTCCTCGTAGTCCACTGTCTGGTTGGCAATGACCTTCCCTAAGACACAGAGGCCCCCACTGCCATTTTGGCCACTCCTCACTCATGGCAGCTCTTCAAAGTATGAGGAGAAGGACCTGGACTACGAGGGGCAGGTGTGATCCCTTGAAGGACGGCGGTTGGGCAGCACTGCCCAGTAGCAGGCCACACGGCAGGGACTGGTGTCCAGTTGTTCTTTTTATGGAGGGTGATAAAGCTTCTCCCAGCCACAGGGATGAACATCAACTAGCCCAGGACCTGAGACACCTCCTTCTTGGCCTTCCTGCTCCCTCAGTGGTACTAGTAGTAGGAGCTGGAGTGGTGGAGTAGCCCAGGTTTCTGGCAGACATCAAGAGGCTTCCATTCCAACCCAGGAGTAAGCACTCTGTTCCTCCTTCCCCCTGGTTTGGGCATCTGGAATCTGGCGTGGAATGTTGGCTATTTTGGATCTGGCCCAGTCCACCGAGGGGCCACGGAGGGGCTATGTTCCCTCTTGGGTGTTCAGCAAGCACAGATACACGTCCCCCAACCCTCCTCTGACAGATTTCTGACCTACCTGCCGAGGAGTCCTCCAGCTGGACGTAGCCTGGGGGCACCAGGTCCAGCAGGGTGTAGGTGATCAGCCCATTGAGACCCTTATCAGGGTCCACGGCTGCCACAGCAATGAGTGTGGTCCCTGGGGTGGCCCCCTCCAGGATCCGCTCTGTGTAGTAGGTGATCCCAAAGGGTTTGAACTGGGGCGTATTGTCATTGACATCCAGGACGTTGACAGTCAGCTTGGCTGGGGTGGAGGTAGGGAGTAAGGGAGAGGGGAGGGACACCAGTATGGCTGGGCCAGGCCTTCCTTAGCCTCAGCCAAACCAGGAGAGCACGGCAGCATCCCACAGCCCCCCTGAGGATTGACCTAACCCTCAGGGTGCAGCACATGAGCCTTTCCAGTGGTCGAGTCACTTGCTTTTCCTAAGAGGAAGGGCTGGGTGACCCTGGTGGAGCCCTTGGTCCTTCCTGTGCCCAGTTTCCTAACCTGCTCAATGAGTTAGGGCAAGATGATCTTTAAGACCCTAGATCTTGTCTGAGCTGTCCCCTCTATGTAACCGGCCTGGGCCCTTAACCGTCTGAGCCTCTGGCACGGAAGAGATGACCGAGTCTGCCCTTCTTTCTGGAAAACGCGTGCTTCCGGGCCGTGAAGATAAGCAGCCAACATCTGCCAGGCTGGCTCCCCCACGGCAGCTGTCTCTGCCTCATGGCAGAGGCAACTTGAGTCCACCCCATCCCCACTTCCCCCACTCCACTCTTGCTCTGCCCACACAAAATCTACCCCTCTGACAGCCCCTTCCCAGCTCATGTCTCAGGCTGCAGGCAGAGTGGCCTGGGCCCGACTGGCAGAAGGTAACACCAGGCCCCTCTGTTCTCCACCATAAGTGCCTCCACCCCCAAAGCAGTGTCTGTGGCCTCAGGTCACCTCCCCTCACTCCTTGCTTCCTCTGTGCTAACCCCGTGGCTTCCTATCAGATCATGGGGTTCTCATCTCACATCCTAGCCACACCCTGGTTACCAGTTCTGCTGATTGAACCTAAGCCTCTGTCAAACCATTTTTTCTCAATCCGTTCCAGGCTCTACCAAGCCTCCTTCTTACTCTGAGCCTGGGGGTTCAGATGGCACATAGTTCTGGGCTTCTGGATCCCCCACTGCTGAGCTCTGCATAACTATCACCACCCTGGGCCTGACCGTGGCTGCCACCTTCCATCCTCCAAGCCTTTAGTGTTCTCTGACTCCTGACCCCTGGCCCCCGGAGCAGCTGGGTTTTGTTGCTCTCTCCCTGGGGACAGCCCATTGCCGGTTCCCTGCCTGCCCCCTGCCCTGATTGGCTCTGAGTAACCAATGAAAAATGTCCCCAGGGAACCTTACCATTTGGCACACTGACAGAGCGCTCTGGTAGGTCGCTGGCATTGTCAATTACTGAGAGAGTGACCTCATAGGTGGCAATCAGCTCCCGGTTCAGGGGAGACTTCACCATTACGGATCCTGTGGACCAGACCAGGTCAGGTTCAGCCTGAGCAGAAACCCCTAAAATCTGCCCTTCCCAGGGGTGCGCCTGGCCAAACCCTCCCAATCCCCACAGAGGATGATGGTCCCCAGTGGCTCCTGGGACTTGTGGCTGGGATGGGCCCACAGCCCCCTCATAAGCTGGGGGCACATGGCTCTGCCCCTCCCATGATGCTTACTAGCCAGGTGACTTTGGGGAAGTTATGTCACCTCTCTGCACCTCTGTGTCTTCATTTGTAAAATGAGATAATTATAGTACTGATTGTCAACCCATCATTTTCTCAATCCCCTACTATTTTGAGGATTAGAAAAACAAAACGAGTTTCCAATTGTAAAGTATTTAGAACAGTGCCTGGCACACTGAAGCTATGTAATTGCTTGTTTAAAAAAAATGCCGTATTCTCTAACAATGCGAATGCACTTAACACTACTGAACTCCACACTTACACGTGGCTAAAATGGTGAATTTCACTATGTGTATTTTATCACAATTTAAAAAATGCTTAGATTCTAGGGAGATCAAATTGAAAGGAAAATCATGGTAGCTGAAAAGCCCTGAGGAGGTTCCCTGGAGGGGCAGTGGTGAAAGAGTGTGGATGCTTCAGGTCCATCTCTTTGTCTTGATTAAATAGAGAGTGACATGGACTGATTGGTTCCATGGCAGTGCTAGCAAGTGACAGGAGCATTGGTTCCATGGCAGTCCTAGCAAGGGGCTTCCTTCTGTTCTACCCACTGCCTCCCAGAGTCTCTGCCTGCTCCCCAAATCAGAGAGGAACCCCCTAGAAGTGTGGGCTGGGACAGGACAGATGTAGTTTGCCTGGCTTTCCTGGGACCTTTCTTGTTCCTGCTTGTTAGAGGGCCTGGTGGCTTCTCCTTTCATTGGCTTCATCCCAGAGTGAGACCTCCTCTCCCTCTCAGGCACTGGGGTCTCTGGGATTCCCTTCCCCCTCAGCAGATCCCCCTGCTGGGCTGCTGTCCTCCATGAGTCCCCAGCCAGGGGGCAGTCACTTACCCTGGGCCGCCTCCTCCTCCTCCTCCTCTTCCTACTCTCGCTCCCTGTCCCCCAGGCTGGGGAGCGAGGATGGGGAGAGGGCAGCTGCATTCAGTCTGCAAAGGCTGGGCCACGGCCTTGGCCCGGGCCCCACAGGACAGGAAGGGTGGTGGGGGTGCGGTGGGCATGGAGGAAGGCAATGGAGTGAGGCAGAGAAGAGATGAGGTGGGAAGTGACAGAGAAACAGAGCTCAAACCTGTGGGCCTGCCAGCCGTGAGGAAGAGAGAAGAGGGTTAACATCAGTTAGTTCAGGGTGCAGCAGGGATGGAGCAGAGCGGGGCAGGGAGGACGCTGGGGATTCAGAGCTGACAGGGTGGGAGTAGGGAGCGAGGGGTGGAAACAGGGAGTGGGGAGGGGAAGAGGCATTGGGAAGGAAACCAGGGGAACAAGCAGAAGCCCATTTGGAGTGGAGAGCTCAGGGGCTGAGGCTCTGGCAAGAAGAAAAAGGAGCAAAGTGGGCAAGGGAGGTGGGGGGGGGGCTGAGGATGAGGGGGCAGAGAAGACACTGGAAAGAAGAATAGAGAAGAGAGTCAGTTGGAGAAGAGGGATCAGGAAAGAGACAAGCAGTAGGGAATAGAGCGGAACCTCCAGCTGAGCTGGGACATGGAGCAGCTCTCCATGGTCCTGACCAACCCATGCAGCCAGGAATTTTGCTAACCTGGGACATGGCTGGCTCTATCTAACTTCTCCTAGTGCTCACGGCTTTTCCTTCTTCTGTTTCTCTTTGGGCCTCAAATACAGATTCACGTTTTTTGGTTCACTATGACCACTGGTATTTCTCTTGTCTTATGTGTACATGGACTCCCTTTCATTCCCATATCCCTCTCTCTTTCCCTTCTTCCCTCAGGGAGTCATTGTAATGTACTGAAGTGCATTTTTTGTTAATAAAATTATGTCTGAAAATCATGTATTGCTTTCTATGTATTTTACATTTATGCAAATGGTGCTGTGGTATATATCTCATCCCATTTCTTATCCTTTTTAGTAAATACTTATATTAAGATCTTCCTACATTGCTCTGTGTGTGTCTAATTTATTGCTTTTCACTGCTGGCACTGCTGGCTGGTACCCACATGATGTGCACGCCCCCATGTTTTATTCTTCAGTCTCCCAGAAATGGACACCTGCATGGCCCCCAACTCCACCATCACCAATAACACTGCACTGAGCATCTCAGACAGTTTCATTAATGCCCTGAGACATTCTCTGGAACATATACTTGGAGATGGAGCTGCTGGGTAATAAGGTACAAGTGTACCATATGCTGGATTGCTATTCAGACAGTGGAATCAGTCACAACTCCTACAGCAGTACAGGAGGGTTTCAATGTCCCCACACCGTCACCAGTATCAATATTCTCCAGCATCCTAATGCCTGCTAATCACATATGAAAAACTAACTTCTTACTGCTGTTTTAGTGCTTTGTCAGAGCCATGTTGATTTTTCTGTCGCTCCCCTGGGCCTTCCAAGAAGTACACCCACCAGCTCTGTGTCCCTTTCCTAACTCCTCGAAGGAGAAAAACACGGAACTTTTGGGAAAATGATAAAACCACCAACATGACAATAAGCTGCATACATTGCGAAAGATAAGCCGTGGTTCTCTTGGTTTCATAGTGTAAGAAAATCATTGATCTGCATACAACTTGCAGAGGATTTAAATGGCCAGCATACATATGAAGAAAGTGTTCAGCCACCTAGTTAGGAAAGAAATAAATGTTAAGGCTGGGCACGGTGGCTCACACCTGGAATCTCAGTACTTTGAGAGGCCAAGGCAGGTGGATCACAAGGTCACTCTAGCCTGGGCTACAGAGCAAGATTCTGTCTCAAAAAAAAAAAAAAAAAATGCATGTTAAACAAGGTACCATGGCCAGGCACAGTGGCTCAGGCCTATAATCCCAGCACTTTGGAAGCCTGAGGCAGCTGGATCATATGAGGTCAGGAGTATGAGACCAGCCTGACCAACATGGTAAAATCCTGTCTCTACTAAAAATACAAAAATTGGCTGGGCATGGTGGTGCACGCCTGTAATCTCAGCTACTCGGGAGGCTGAGACAGGAGAATTGCTTGAACCTGGCAGATGGAGGTTGCAGTGAACCAAGATAGCACCATTGCACTCCAGCCTAGGCGACAAGAGTGAAATTTCATCTCAAAAAAAAAACAAAAACAAACACAAACAAACAAACAAGGTATTACTTTCCTTTAAAATTGCCAACATGAAAATGTTATCATTTTAAATGCTGCCATGAGTGTAGTGAGAGAGGTGCTCTCGTACAATGGTAGGGTGAGGGAATCAGGAAGGCCAGAGAAGCTGCACAAGGGAAGGGGAGGAAGAGAAAGCAGAGAAGGAAGGAGCAAGGAGAGAGATGGAAAAGAGGAGGGATCTGGTGTCATAGGAGAGAGAAGAGAGTAGCAAGGGACCAGCAGATGAAGAGAAAGAAGGAGAAACAAGTGGGAAGCAGGGAGCAAGGAGACTGGGCTGGGAGCCGGGAGAAAGGTGGGAGGGGTGCAGGCCCTTGTACCTGTGTTGATATTCACAGCAAAGGCATCCTCCTGGTCGGGCACCAGGCGGTCAGTGTCGTCCTTGGCCACAATACTGATGATGTGGTATTCCAGCTTTGGGTTGAGGTCGCGGTCGACGGCCGAGACATTGGCAATGACAGTGCCTGGCTTGGCTGATTCCAGGACGCTCACTGTCTGGATGGGGTTGAGGAACTCGGGGCGGGAGTCATTGATGTCATCGATCAGGATGGTGATGATGGCTGTGCCCGAGAGAGGAATGGTGCCCCGGTCAGTGGCCACCACCGTTAGCCTGTAGGCCTCCTGCTCCTCTCTGTCGATGGTGGCATTGCCGACACGGATGACCCCGGTGACCGGATGAATGAGGAAGCGGTCCTGAGCCCCGGCTTCTATTCGGTAGACCAGCTCCCCGTTGAGGCCACTGTCCTCATCTGTGGCTGTGACTTGAAGGATCGAGAATCCTGTTGGGGAGGAAATGGAGTAGCTGCGCACAGCGGCCTTTTCCAGAAAGATCTACCAAGACACATTTGTTGGTGATGTCCAAGTGGCCCCCCCCCATGACAGCCTTGGCACATTTTCTTTTATACGTTTCTCATATTTGCAATTTTATAGGAAAATGGCGTATTATTTTATTTTATATTCTTTGATTAAACAGTATTTTATAATGTAATGGTTAGCTGTATGTTCTACAAATGGTCTGCTTTTGTCTTTTGCTCATTTTTCTGTCAAGTTATACAAGTCATATGATTATGACAGTTTGAGACTATATATACATACATATATATATATATATTTATTTATTTTTTTTTTTTTGAGATGGAGTCTTGCTCTGTCACCCAGGCTGGAGTGCAGTGGTGTGATTTCAGCTCACTGCACCCTCCGCCTCCTGGATTCAAGCAATTTTCATGCAGCAGACTCCAGAGTAGGCGAGACAACAGGCACCCACCACCACAGCTGGCTAATTTTTTGTGTTTTTAGTAGAGACGGGATTTCTATTTTGACATGTTGGTCAGGCTGGTCTCGAACTCCTGACCTCAAGTGATCTGCCCGCCTTCGGCCTCCCAAAGTGCTGGGATTACAGGCAGGCATGAGCCACTGCACCTAGCCCGAGACAAATACACTTTTCTGTTTGTTGTTTGCCTTTCAATATTGGCTATAACTATTTGATGTAACAAAGTCTAAATTAGTATGCATAGAAATTTAACATTTTTCCTTTTGAGTTCTTTTATGCTTAGAACCTTTTTATCCAGAAATGAGTTATTCACCTAAATTTTCTCTATTTAGTGTTTTCTACTTTTTGATATTCTTTTGGTTTTTATTTTGCATCTGATATTTATTTACCTGATATTTCGTTTTGCATCTGATAGAAGCTATACTAGCTTCCCTACAGGCTTCACTGCTTCCTTTACCACATCATTTTTTTTTTTTTTTTTGAGATGGAGTTTTGCTCTTGTTGCCCAGGGTGGAGTGCAATGGCGCGATCTCGGCCCACTGCAACCTCTGCCTCCTGGGTTCAAACCATTCTCCTGACTCAGCCTCCTGAGTAGCTGGGATTACAGGCATGCTCTACCATGTCTGGCTAATTTTGTATTTTCAGTATAGGTGGGGTTTCTCCATGTTGGTCAGGCTGGTCTCAAACTTCTGACCTCAGGCGATCCGCCTGCCTCAGCCTCCCAAAGTGCTGGGATTACAGGCGTGAGCCACCATGCCCGGCCTCACATCATATTTTATTCTTTAATTTACCAGTATCTGTTTCTGGGCTACTTTGTCCTGGAGTCTTGTGCCCACATTGCATGGCTTTACATACTGTAGCTTTGTAATATGTTATTAAATCTGGTAAGCCAAATCTGGCTTATTATACTTATGTTTTTCAACATTTTCTTATTCTTCCAGAAGTTCTATTGTCATTTTGATGGGAATCATGTTGATCCTATTTTGACTTTAAAATAGTCAGTGTTTGCCTATGAGAACTTGGATGCATATAGTTAAGAATCTTGTTTTGCAGACAAGACACGGAGGCTCCAGAGGAGGGAAGCGAGGGCTCATCTCCAGACTCCCTCTCCAGTGTGCTCTCCACTCACCCTGCTGCCTGTCTCTCTCCCCACTGGAGGCAAACTCTGTTCAACCTGAGACTCTAGTCCCCTGTGACCACCAGCTGGCCCCTGGTTGGGAGTGGGGGGCCTGTCCCTGCTTACCAGGTGGGCAGTTCTCCAGTAGGTGGACAGTGAGGGTGGCAGGGCTAAAGGTGGGCCCGTTGTCATTGTCATCCAGGATGGTGACGAGCAGGTGGGCCGTGCTGTTGAGCAGCCCGATGTCCTCAGCCAGCAGCAGCAGCTCCAGGATGGGTGGCGAGAAGGCCTCCCGGTCAATGATGACACCTGACCTCACAGTCACCACACCTAGCACCCAGAGCCGACAGCCAGGCAAACACACAGAAAAGGGGTGCAGGGGGGAAATAGGGCAAGAACCAACAGGGAGAGAGCAGAGAAAGACAGGGGCACCATGGGGGACAGAGACGAAAGAGGAGCAGAGACAGTAACACAATGACTTTCTTTCTCCTAGGCTCAACCACCCGTGCTTAGGGAGGGCCCCACGCATCTCCTGTGGTTGTCCCCTCTGCAGGTGCCCTCTGCTGTCCTCAAGACTCCTGCCTGGGAAGAGTGACCCAGGGCAGAGGAATGGCCTTCTCTGTCGAGAGATGTGCTTTCCTGCTGGCACCTGTCACCAAAGCAGCCTCCTGTCTAGGACCAGACTGATGTGACAAGGTCTGGCTGGAGGACAAGAAAGTTGCTTTGGCTACTTCTGCTGGACTAGGGGCCTGAGCCTCCAGCCTGGGATTGGGGAGATGAAGGGGGTGGGCTGGGGGCTCCCGGACTAGGCTGGGAGTTTGTGCACCAGCGGGTCCTGTGTGTTGTCTCCAAGCCTCTTCCCACGTCCTCCCGCCAGGCCCATGGGTGACACAATCGAGCTGCAAGGTGGGGACTCTGGGCTGTGAAAAATGGGGTCTCCATGGACAGCCTGAGTTCAGCACTGAGAAGGGAGGCCCTCAATCCAGCATTGGGGCCATCCCTGCCCCAGAGCCAGGCTGGGAGTGCTGGGTGGCACAGAGGCCTCACCGGTGCTGTTGTTGATGTCAAAGAGGCCACTCTGGGCGCCCAGCAGCTGGTAGGTCACCACGGCATAGATGTCTTGGTCTGCATCCAGGGCCAGGATGGGCCCATTGAGCACTGTGAGAGGGGTCCCTGGGCCAGAAGGAGAGCGGTCACCACAGGGCCAACCCAGCCCCGTGCCCTCCCGCCTCCCCTGCCCTGTCCCAGTGAGCCATGGCTGACGATGGATGAGAGGGGAGGGAGGTGAGGTGGACAGGGTGGGGAGGCCCTGGGGGTGGGCCTGCGGCAGCCTTGGCAGACTGAACGCAGATGCCTGGGGAGCGGCCTCAAAGCCCTGCTGGGGAGAAAACACGAGAGTGGTGAGCAAGGCCCCAGCTGCCCAGAGCAACACCTGCCTTCCCAGCAGCCTTTGAGGCTGGCCGCTCCTCGAGAGGGTCTGGGCTCCCTGACATCCCTTCCTCATGTGAGGGCCTCTCCTATCTACACGTGTGCACACAATGCTCTACCTTCGGGGATCTGGCCATACATGACTGGGAATCCACACGTGTGTGCATCAAGTTCTGTGTTCACATGGCCACAAGCACTTGCCCAGAGCACGTGCAAGCCTGGGATTCCCTGGTTGTGTGCTCGTGTGCCACTGGAGGTGGGCATGTCTGCAAACGAGCGCATCATGTGGGCACCCATGTGCCTGTGTGTGTCTGTGCACACACGTAACCCCATACACATGCCTTGATATGGCCATGCATGGGCATATGTGTGAGCATATATACAGACAGGTTTAACAATGGCATTCACCTAGTGGGGATGCCCAGCCAGAGATGAGGAGCAGGGGCTAGGGAGACTGGAGGAGTGAGGGTGCCACCTTGGGGGACATCAAAGAGGAGATTCTGTCCCTCTGAAGGGAGATGAGGCTGGTCAGTACATGTGTGGAGAGAGAGGGCTATGCTGGCCTGCCCAGGACCCCCTGCCTCCCACTTCTGATTATAGATGCTCCCTAGGGCTTCCAGAAGCCCCGGGATGCCCTGCACTCCTGGGGTGGAGATAGCAGTGGGGGGTGGGCCCACTCCCCTCCTGGGTAGTCCTCACACCTTAAATGCCCCCCTTGAGGGATGACAGGGCAACTCTCAGACCACCCTGGGAACCAATGATCACGACTGTCTCTTCCAACCAGACCTGTGGCCTCTTTGGTGCTCACAGGAGGACAGGCAGCTCCAGCCCATCATCCCCCCAAGCTATGCCCATTCCTCCCCTCCCACACCCACTGGGGTCTATGTTCAGCTATGCCGTCAGCATAAGGGAGGTCCTCAGGCATCCCAGGCCCCAGTGGTGCCTGGCAATGGCAGGAGCTCCCCAGCGGGCCCTGTACCTACCAGCGGGAGAGTTTTCCATCACCTCTGCCTGGTAAGTGCTTTCAGTGAAGAGGGGGTGGTTGTCGTTCTCATCCGAAAGAAAGATCAGAAGCAAGTCATAATCCTGTGAGGGGCACAACAGGGCAGGTTGTAGGCCATGCTCAGCAAAGTGCCCCCACCCATGTGGGAGGAGAGTTGGGAGGTGGGGAATTAGGGCACAGAGGTGGATGATCAGAAAAACCCACACCAACATGAACTCACATATTTCAAAAGATGACAAACAAGGGGGCAAGAAACATGGAAAAATGCTCAGCATCGCTAATCATCAGAGAAATGCAATAAACCACAGTGAGATACACCCTCTCACACCAGTCAGAATGGCTATGATTAATAAGTCAAAAACCAACATGCTGGGCGCGGTGGCTCATGCCTGTAATCCCAGCACTTTGGGAGGCCGAGATGGGCAGATCACTGGAGGTCAGGAGTTCGAGACCAGCCTGGCCAATATGGTGAAACCCCATCTCTACTAAAATTACAAAAAAATTAGCCGGGTGTGGTGGCACACACCTGTAATCCCAGCTACTTGGGAGGCTGAGGCAGGAGAATCGCTTGAACCCAGGAGGCAGAGGTTACAGTGAGCTGAGATCGTGCTACTGCACTCCAGCCTGGGTGACAGAGCAAGACTCCATTTCAGAAACAACAGATGCTGGTGAGGATACAGAGAAAAGGGAACGCTCAAACACCGCCCGTGGGAGTGTACATTCCTTCAGCCACTGTGGAAAGCAATATGGAGATTTCTCAAAGAACTGAAGACAGAACTACCCTGCGATCTCACAACATACCTCTACTGGGTACCTACACAAAGGGAAATACATTGTTATCTCAGAAAGATACCTGTGCTCAGATGTTTATCACCACACTATTCACAATAGCAAAGATATGGAATCAACCTAAGTGTCCATCACAGAGGACTGGATAAAGAAAATGTGGTATATAGGCCATGGGATACGGCTCAGCCATGAGAAAGCGTGAAGTCATGTCTTTTGCAGCAACATGGATGGAACTGGAGGCCATTATCCTACGTGAAATGACTCAGAAACAAAGTCAAATACTGCATATTTCACTTGTAAGTGGGAGCTAAATAATGTGTAACCATGGATATACATGGAATAAGAGATATTGGAGACTCAGAAGGGTGAGAAGATGGGAAGGGGGTGAGGGTTGAAAAATTACTTATTAGGGACAGGGCATGGTGGCTCACGCCTGTAATCCCAGCATTTTGGGAGGCCAAGGCGGGCAGATCACCTGAGGTCGGGAGTTCGAGACCACCCTGACCAACATGGAGAAACCCCATATCTACTAAAAATACAAAATTAACCGGGAGTGGTGGTGTCTGCCTGTAATCCCAGCTACTCAGGAGGCTGAGGCAGGAGAATTGCTTGAACCCAGGAGGTGGAGGTTGCAGTGAGCTGGGATCGCACCACTGCACTCCAGCCTGGGCAACAAGGGTGAAACTCTGTCTCAATTAAAAAAAAAAAAAAGAAAGAAAAAAAGAAAAATTACTTATTAGGTACAAAGTTTACTGTTGAGTGAACATTGAACCTAATAGATAATTCTGGGTACACTTGATGCCCCAGTCTTCACCACTACACAATAGAGACATGTAAGAAACCTGTACTTGAACCCCCTAAATCTAAACAAAATTTTTTTAATCTAAAAAAAAGCCCACACCAGGGTTCAAAGATCTGGGCTGAGGCCCAATTCTGGGCGACCTTGGGCATGTTGTTTCCCCTGTCTGGGTCTTAGTTTTCCAGTCTGGCAAATAGGGATTTTAACTCCTTCACGGAGGTGTCGCGAATGGGATTTAATCCTGTTCCACCTCACTTCAGGCAGGCAGATGAGTCCTATTTCTCAGACCCTCAAGGCCTTCCTGTTGCCCCGGTTGGAAGAGTTCATCCAAACTCTGCCAGTGCCTCACTTCACACCTGCCAACCCTCAGAACCTCCAGTACCCTGTGCGCTGTCATCACCTCAGAGACAGGTGAAATAAGGTGCAGAGATGGGGATTGGTCATTCAGAGCCAAGTGGTGAGTGAGCGGCAGAGACCCGCCACTCAATGCTGCTCTTACTCAGGACCCTCCTGATGCCCAGGTATAGGAGAGGGAAAATGAGAGCAGGAAAGAGAAAAAGCAGGGGCAAAAAGAAGGGAGTAGAAGCTGGGTGTGGTGGCTCACACCTGTAATCCCAGCACTTTGAAAGGCTGAGGCGGATGGATTGCTCGAGGTCAGGAGTTTGAGACCAGTCTGGCCAACATGGTGAAATCTCATCTCTACTAAAAATACAAAAATAAGCCAGGTGTGGTGGTGGGCGCCTGTAGCTACTTGGGAGGCTGAGGCACAAGAATCGCTTGAACCCGGGAGGCAGAGGTTGCAGTGAGCCGAGATTGAGATCGTACCACTGCATTCCAGCCTGGGCGACAGAGCGACACTGCATCTTAAAAAAAAAAAATAAAAGAAAAAAAGGGAGTAGGAAGCAGAGGAGCACCACATGTGAGTGGAAGGGGCATGTAGCTTATGAGTTTCTCCAGCCTGACATCTCCTCTGGCTAGACAGATAGGCAAACTGAGGCCCAGAAAGAGCAGTGCCTTGGCTGTGCCACATAGCTAGTCAGGAGCAGAACCGAGATGAACTGGGTCTGAAGGGTCCTGGCTAGGGGTTTACTGCAGTCTCATGGGCTGGAAGGACAGAGCTGACCCCCAACCCAAAGGGACTGTTTGCTTTGCAACATTCTCTTTAGTAAACAGCTCATTTCTTTGGCTTTTGAGGGGAGAGCCGCCTGGAAAACGCAGCCCTTCCAGGACCTCAGAGCATGCTTGTGAGTGCACGCAGGCCCATATGCCCCATGCACACATGCAGTGTGTGTCCAGGTATCAGTGGTTTGGGGAGAAAACAACGAGAGCTGATGTTCACTGTCACGCGCCAGGTGCTGCACTGAGGCTTTCGTGTATATTGGCTCCTCCGTCCTTTCCACAGCTTTGGGGTAGGTGTAATCTTCATTTTGCAGAAGAGAAACGGAGGCCAAGAGGAGTTAACTGGCCAAAGCCATGCACCTACTGAAGGGGAGAACTGGGATTTGAACCCAGCACGTGCTCACTCCAAAGCCTGTGCGTCTAAGCCTGGCTATGCCACCTGCAGGAGGGGTGATGTATTCTTTCTCCACGCGCCTCCAGCTCCCAGCCCTGCCCCCCACAGTGCCCTCCAGTCTCACCCTCCTGGCTATGCGTGGGTTCTCCGGGTTGTCCTTCACAGAAATGGTCAGCCTGTACTCTGGGATCCGCTCGCGGTCCAGGGGCCGGTTCACAGTGATGATCCCTGTCTGGGATGTGGAGGGTGGTGAGCTGCGTGGAGACCTGTTCTCTGCTTTCTACTTTGCTCCACAGATGCCAACTGCTCTGCCTGGCCTCCCTAAATTGCCTAAGAGATGGTCTAGAAGGCCAAAAATGTGAGCCAGCAGGGTCTCACCAAGGTGAGGGTGACCCACTGATGC